>PVJO010006690.1:0-87133 GCA_004026905.1 Hystrix cristata
CCCCCCCATTTCTAAAAGAGATAGAAGTCCTTGAAGACCCTAAGTCCTTGGAATTTCAGAGTAATAAGAAGTATCTTTGTTATTCATGAACCCCTTATATCGCTCCTGACTTTATGCTAATGTAAAGATGACTCAAGATGGTAAGGACAACCAACTAATTAAAGAGTTTGGAAGACAGACCAGATTCTAAGGACCAGACCCCAAGAGTTTGAAGTTTGGAAGACAGACCAGACTCTAAGGAGGGAAGAATAACTGGAAACTGAGTGTAATAGAGTGGTCAATGATTCAATCAATTATGCCTATCTAATGAAACCCCAATGAGTACTCAGTTGAGCTTCCTGGTTAGTGAACACATGAAAAGTCAGGAGGGTGGTGGGGATTCCATATGGAGGTACACTGAAGCTCTGTGTTCAGGACCCTCCTAAATTTTGCCTTATAGATCTCTTTATTTAGCAGGTCTTGATTTGTATTCTTTATAATAAAACTGTAATCATAAGTATAGCACTTTACTGAGTTCTGTGAGTTGTCCTATTGAGTTAACAACCATGAGACAGTCATGGAAACCTCTAAATTTGTATCAAACTGGTCAGAAGGATGGGCAGCCTGATAATACCCAAACTTGGAACCAACACCTATCTACAGCCTTGATGGGGACTCTGCCCTGAAAGCTGTTAAGTCTGAAGCTGTCTCCAGGATTGAATTGAATCGAATTGTATTATAGTGACAAGCTAATTCTGCCTGAGTACTGTATAATTATTTACTCATAAAATTAATTAACTTTAGCCAGAGATGTTTTGGTGGTGTTAGTTCTATGTCAAGTCTCACCTGGAACAGAGTGTGTCCTGTTGTTTTACAGAGTTTATCTTTCATTATTTTACTTTAAGATCTTTCTCTATTGCAATGTCTGATTTTTGTTTTCTGGTTTCCTTTTCGCCAATGATTCCTTATGCTCATAATCATACCCTATGCTTACTCATTACCACTGATTATACAACCTGGAAAAACTGATTTCAACACCCCATTTTTAGGGCTAATTCCTCTTGTCTTCTTACCTCATTTCTCTTTAGTACTTTCATCATAATTCTTCTGCCTCGCTGCAATCTCTATTTCATTGACTTAAACATAACTCCTTCGTATCTCCACTTACCTCTTTCCAAGAACAGATTCTATGTGCTATTCAGCTCATTTGTTGTGCTCTCCCTCCATCTGGAAAAGTTCAGCTCCCTGCAAAACTCCAGATAGTTCTCTTCCTATTTTGTGCCTGCACCTGAGCAATAGCTTGACGTGGCTCTAGAGAAATGCTCTTATCAATGCTGACTGTATTTGCCGATTATCTTAAACTGGTTGATGGGTACACTTGTAAAAGATAAGCTAAGGCACATTACAAATTTTAAACAATTTATCGAGAGAATAGCACTCCATGAATTGGGCAGCTCCAAAGGGGGAGCGGTTAGGCTCTCCACCCAAAGGCCACAAAGGGAAGGTTTTAATAGGGTAAATGTGAAAACCAAGCAAATAAATTATTTGATTGGTTGAAGTTTTGGCAATTGCTTTATTTGGACTATCCCTGTGGGAAATTGGAAATAACTGTGGTTTGGACTTTGAATGGCCCCTAAAGGCCAGTGGGTTAAAGGTTTAGTCACCAACCTTTGGCACAGCTGGGAGGTGGCAGACCCTTTAAGAGATAGACCTTAGTGGAAAGAAGTAAATGGCCTTGAAGGAGACACTGGAACCCCAACCCCTTTTTCTCTTTCTCAATCTTCTTGACCATGATGAGTACAGATGTCAGGACATTCCTCTGCCATGTGCTCCTGACATGTTCAAAGATAATAGAGCCAAATAACAAGTGACTGAAACCTCTGAAACCATGTGCCAAAACACAGCTTCCCTTTTTAAAAAAAATTTATTATCTTGGTCATTTGTCACAGTAACAGAAAGCTGACCAGCACAGTACTAACGCCAATTGGCTGCTTATGATCACCTGAGCTTGTATTTCATTTTGTTTTAAAGAGTGAGTTAGGTTTTGGTTTGGTTATGCAGGACCCCTGGGTGTTAGGCTCTTCTCAGTCTAACAGCCTCCCATTGAATTTTTTTTTAACACACTTTAACTTCCTGACTGTAAAACAAAAAAACCTCTCATCCGATTTGAAAACTCCACTACATTTCTACAACAGGAGATAATAATTTCATGCTTTCTCTCTTTCTTTAAAGCCTCACCTCTCCTTACCCCCTCTTATTTCACTGAGATTTGCCAGTAGCCAGCAGAGAATGTCCTCATGTCTTGATCATGCAACCAACCAGTGCTCCTGTAATTCTGCCCATACCCTCTGCATTCCTTCCACTGATGATAGATAAATTTTCTGTCTATCATAGATAGACAAGGGCCCTAGCTTGTGCCTTTCCATTGTGCACTTGACATCATCTTCGGTATCCTAACAAAGGATATTATTCCTCCAATTACCTTTCCTTTGTCTGGTAGCATCAATTTCTTCCTCTTTTTTGGAATAGGAGTTGCAGTAGAGACAATTAGCTACAAACACATGGCAATATGTTCCATATGAAAATAAAATCTCATGAGCTATTTTGCCTTCTTCACCTATTGCTCCATTCCTCCTCTTTTCACTACAAAATTTCTCAGAATAGTTTTATGTACCTATAACTATTACTTTATATTTTGTCTCTGTGTATGTACTTCTCTTTTCTCCATCTCTGTACTTCGTTGTGAAAAAAATTTCAAACATACACAAATAATTAGAACAGTATAATAAAACTCAATGTATCCATCACTCAGCTGTAGTAAAAGTCAACACATTCAGTCTTATTTCATTTATGTCCCTACCCACACCTTCACTACTTGCATTATTTTGAAACACATCTATATATGATATCATTTAATTAATAAGTATTTCCTTATGTAGCTCTGAAAGGTAAATACGATTTTTAATTTAATCACGATACCACTATAACACTTGCAAAAACCATAATAATCCCTTATTATCATTCCTTATATATTGTTTAGGATTTCACATTTTTTCAAATGAACTCACAAAGTTTGTTTTTTAGTTTTAGTTTTTTGTTTGTTTGCTTGTTTTTAGACTCAGAGTCTAGGCAAGGCCAACGCATTGTATTTTATTGATATATATCTTAAATTTCTTCTTATAAATTCCATCCCTCTCTTCTGTTTCTTTATAATTTGTGTGGAAAATAGAACATTGTCTTCTAGAGCTTCCTAAATTCTGGCTTTTGTTAGAAGAGACTGAATTTAACATGCATTTTTGTCCTCTGTAGTTTCAATGAACTGATGGTATGATGTATTAGTCAGTTTTGCTGTCACTGAAACACAATACCTGACATCTACAATTTGAAGGAGGAGAGGTTTAATTTGGCTCATGATTTCAGGGGATTCAATTCATGGTCAGTTGCCTCCAAGGAAGAAAGCATGGCAGAAGTGTGCAGCAAAGCAAAGATGTGTGGTTCATAGCAGTTGGGAAGCAGTGCTGGGGAACCATGCCAGAGAGGAAAGGCTGAGGGACTAGATACAGTACCCAAGATCATGCTTCCATGGTTCATCCAGACACACTCAGAAGTGTGCTTTACTAATCCCCTCAGGGGCTCCCAAGCCAATTAATTTGACAAAATTAAGCTTAACCACAACAGTCCACCACTTATCAATTTTAACACCCAAATATATCTCTGTAATCCATACTTAAATCTTGAAATAAACACAATAAAAGTTAATGATTTCAGCTAATATGTTACCATTATGCTGTATACAACCAAGAACTCAGTAACTCCCCCAAAGTTCAAACAATCCCAGCGTTTTCAAAAGTCCAAGTCAAAGTCTTTTCTGAAATGCAAGGAAAACTTTTAGCTGTGAATCTCTGCAAAAATCAAAAACAAATTATATAACCCAAGGTACAATGACACAAGGCAAATACTCCCATTCTAAATGATATGAAGATGCAGGTAGAAAAGAATAGGACCAAAGCAAGAGTATCCCCAGCCCCCAAAGCAAGAGTAAAACCCAGCAGGGAAAACATTAAATCCTGTAGCTCCATATCTAGCATCCAGGGCACTTGGCTGTGAGATGTGAGTCCCAGAAGGCTTGGGCAGTCCCACTCCTATAGCTTTGCCAGTTGCAGCCCATACTCTCTTAGATCGGCTTGGTTCACAGCCTACAGCTTTCCTCTGCAGATGTTCAACATTCCTGGTACCTCTGACTTCCTGGAGAAGTGCTCTACTGCACCTTTGGCTTCATTCCTACAGCTTCTCACACTGCACTCTCAAGGGCTCCTTGCCTGATCTTCCAGGCCTTTCTCTGAAATCTAGATGGAAGCCTTCCTAACTCCATCACTATTTCATTCTGCATTCTGGTGTAACCTGCATTGCATAGATGATACCAAGGTCAGCTGCCAGTGGGAGCAGTAGCCTGGCCTCTAGTCCGATTGCCAGTGTAGTTCTGGTTCCTAACAAAAACCTCCTGAGCCTGGCCTTTACTGTCCACATTGCTGCTGGCATTCTGGTCTTCTGAGCTCTGACCAGGATCATCCATCAGGCTCCACTTACAGCCTTCTACACTATCTCCAGCCTGATTCTCCAAACTTTTCCAAACTCACACAAACCAGTTCCAAAGGCTTCTGAATCACACGGTTAGTTATAGTCACAGCAATAACCCCACTTCTCCAATACCACTTTTTGTATTAGTCAGCTTTTCTGTCACTGGGACACAATACTGTAGGGGCAAGCACAAGATGGCACCCGGAGGAAGTGACAGGGACGTAACCCAAAAAGTTGTTTGTCAGAATCTCTGATTGGACCAGGGAAACCGTCGCAACCTCAGCGGG
The DNA here is from genome assembly GCA_004026905.1 of Hystrix cristata. NCBI lineage: Eukaryota > Metazoa > Chordata > Mammalia > Rodentia > Hystricidae > Hystrix > Hystrix cristata. Next base: position 4,845 of record PVJO010006690.1, read on the forward strand.
CCCCAATGATGCCAATCATTGTAAAAGTTCCCACGTTAAACCCCCATTGCCTGACATTTATTGCCTGACTTCCCCCATGTGGCTTTTGCCTTTATATACCCTGGCTCCTCTGTAATAAACGAGTTCCTGCTTCGACTTGACTCCCTGCGGGTGCTTCTTGTCTCCCGGGCAAGAGGCTGAGGCAGGAGGATCACAAGTTCAAGGCCAGCTTGAACCACAGAGTGAGACCCTACCTCAAAAAACAACAAACAACAACAAAAATGTTTGTCCACTTGAACATTTCAATCTCGAATTCAATGTCCATTACACATGCTCCCCTCTCCCCAGCATAGACCTAACCTGCACTTCTGGAGACCTACAATGACACAGAAGGGTTGTCCATGCTTCTGCTCGTCCAATAAAGAGACTGGATCTGTCTCTCAGACGCCTTTCCCTCTTCCTTCTTTTAAGATCCAGAACCTCCATTGTGGAGGGTAAGAGAAAGAGATTAGGGTAAATGTGTTCACTACGCTGAATCTTCTGTCTGTGGTGTCTACCTGTTCAACCCCAGGTGTCTAGTGGAGGTCCATAATACACCACATATTCTCACATTTTGGGCTGGAGGCCTCTCCTTTGTTCTCTTCTACAGGACATAGAGGGATCTCAATCAAGGTGTAAAGCCAGTCTCGTCTTTTAGCCACCTGTAACTTCTGTGAGGGACACCCTTGCTGTTCCTCTCTGCTAAAGGTGTTAGAACTCTGTCTTCTTCCCTCGCCCCAGGCTTCTTAAGTAAGCTGAGAAGCGCGGTGGTGTGGCTAGGGAACTAAGTGGTTGGGACAGTTGAGTCACCTTTTTGCAAACCTGGAGAGCTGCCTTTCTTCATCTGCACTGACAGTTCTCTTTAGAACTGTCAAAGGCAAGAATTTAGTTCCTCTTAATCTTTGCCTGGGGCTTTAGTTGAGAACTGTGGAAAAATAGAAGTCTTACTGATCATTTATAAATAGATATAGAATTAAAATATATACATACTTCTATATGCACATATACGTATAAAATATATACGTATTCTATATGCACATATATATTCATTATTAAAACATGAATTGGTTCATACTTCACGTACCTCACTTATATCCCCCCTCCGTTTTATAATACATCTTGTAGATCTTTCCATGTTAACACCTTCGTATACAATAAAGTATCTCCTAGATACTGAAAAACAGTTAGGAGTGGCTAGACATATATCAAAGCAAATTGACCAACATAAAAATCTTGAGTTTTAACCTCAACTTTTTAAAATAAAAATTATACTCACTAGACTTTGCAATTATTAACATCTACAACAACAGAAGTTAACATCTATTGAATATTTCTATATGTGAGTGACATTTTTTTTCAGTACTGGGAATTGAACCCAGGGCTTTTGCACTGAGCTACATCCCAGCCCTTTTTTGAGTTTTGAGACAGGGTCTCACTGAAATGCCTAGGCTAGGTTTGAACTTGCAATGTTCCTGCCTCAACCTCCCATGGTGCAGGTATTATCAGTGTATGCCACCATACCTGGCTGACTTGAGTTATTTTATGCAATATTCACAGTGATCCATAAGGTATATATTATGGCTATTCCCATTTTACAGATGAGGAATATGAGTGTTAGAATGGTTGACTTGCCCAAGGCTAGTCAGAACTAGCACAATGGTGGACTCAGGATTTAAACCTAAGACTGTCTGACTGAAGTATATGCTTAATCAATGTCTTTCTGTTCATCTATATATTGAATGCTGTATTGAATTTATTGGCTTTCTTTCAATTTTTACTTTATTTTTTTGAGGCAGGGTCTTATTATGCAGTTCAGCCTGGACTTGAACTCACTATGTAGACCAGGCTGGCCTCAAATTCTTGGAGATCCTACTGCCTCAGCCTCCCAAGTGCTGGGATTATAGGCATGCACTGCCCCACCCAGCCCAATTTTTACTTTAAATATAAATTATTCAACCTGAATACTCATATAAATCATTCTTATTTAGGCTTCATCTATGCGAAAAGAATGTCTAAATTCTAGTCAACATGGACTCTTAAACACATATTTTACCTCCTCTGATATTTATGCATATTGTGTTAGTGTTTGTACAAGACTGGTGTTATGTATTGGGGGAGTATACAGTCCACAGTATGATTTGAATTGTAAGTGGGAGTATGTCTCTCTAAATTATCAATTGTTTGAGGTTCCACCATTGGAGATTCATTCCTTGGAGAACTGACTGAAGTAGAACCAGAAGGATGATCTAGCAGTACTCAAAGAAGTAGAATTAAATAAAATAATTACATTTAAACAGGTTGTTTAAACAAATCTCAAAGGAATGGGAATTACCCATGAAACACAAGAAAAGGTTTTGAAGAGAAAGACTCATGCCTGTGTAGAGTATAAAACGGAGAAGACAATTGGAGATGGAGATTCATTGACTTTGCCTTCAATAACCTAGACCCGTAAAATGACATGTTGGCCTTAGAGAAGCATATCTGTCATAACTGGAACTCCAGCAATGCTGGGATGAAATAAATTTGCAGTGATAAGGATGAGAATTTCAGGACAACCAGTGGGGCAGAATAGGATGCATGTAAGGTGCACAAGGGCCAGGCCAAGTGTGACAGCCCCTGTTCTCCAGGGACAGTCCCAAGCCCCATGGGCTCAAAGTTAGGTTCCAACCTGAGAGATCAGGCTGTTGGTTGAGTGTTTTATACAGTTTGCAGGTGTGATGAAAATGTAAATGGGACCAATGCTGTCAGTCTAGCTACATAGCCAGTGAAAGACTTAAGAAGTATTCAATCAGATGTAAGGCAAGAATAAGTTGGCAGAGGTTAGGTATTATGTATTTTATCTTATTTTCTTTTACACTATTTGATTCTGAAAGGGGGGAGGTGCTGGGAATCCAACTCAGGGCCTTGGGATTGCTAGGCAAACGCTCTACCATTTGAGTTAAATCCCCAGCACACACTATTTGATTTTTTAAATTTCTTTCCTTTCTCATCTCCTTCCTAAACGTATTAAATTTAGCCTTCAATGAGTCACATAAATAAAAGAACCCATTAAAATAAGAGATTAGGACAGAAAATGAGGTTAGGGGTTTAGAGTGAGGGTGATACTGGTGCCCTCCAAAAATAAGCTTCTGTGAGTCACAACTGGGCCTCAGAACCGCTATTTTTAAGTTCACGTGGACCTAAAAGTAAACATGACCTAAGCACTTATCAAGCTTGATCTCACTGAATTTTCCTATTTTAGACAATGAGGAATGTGAAACCTGGCTTGGGTAACTCATTCAGAGTCTCATAGCCAGCACAGGGAAAAGTCAGATTTGAACCTAGCTTGACTGTGGATCTAGGCTTGTAATCAATATAGACACAAAATCCGCAGGCAGAAGGTATTAAGAATCAAGTCAGAAAAAATGTTGGCATTATAAGAAGGAGCATTTGGTACCTTGTGGAGCAAATAGATGCCCTCTTGCATTCTGATCTACCTGTTTTTTGTACATTTAGAAGGGTTTATCAGCCTGTAAGAGAGTATGGGATTCAGGCATCTATTCCCTGAAGATGCTGGGTAAGAAGAGAGTAAGGCACGAAATCTTGGCTACGGTGCAAGTTCAGAACAGGAGGAGAATCTGAGTGTCTCCTATTTGTATTTAGGGCCAGGAAGGATTCTGTACCGAAAATAGAAGAACAATTTAAGCTGCAGTAACCTTGCAGGAAGATAAAAGGAATGTAGAACGACTTACACAATTTCTCCCTTACTGGCTGGTAAACCTTTTTAAATACATGAACAGGTGGATCAGAATAAAAGAGAGCACCTGCATCTGCTCCACAAGGCACCAAATGGTCCTTCTTATAAACGGGCCTATATTTTTTCTCCCGGAAAACGTAGGCTCGCGGCACTTCTCTACCACCGAAGAGGACCGGCTTTAGGACCCGGTGCAGCCGGGAGGGAGGCTTGGGAGGGAGGCGAGCAGGCAGTTCGCGCCTCTGACGTTATCAGCGCGCGCCGCCCGGGTGGGGACGCCGAGAAACGTGGAGAAACCTCTTTCTCGTTTGGCTCCGGTCGCACGCGCCATGGCGGCCCCAGTTCAGCAGCCTCCTCAGCCCGGGGGCGGGAAGCGCAAAGGCAAGGCTCAGTATGTGCAGGCCAAGCGGGCTCGGCGTTGTGATGCGGCCGGGCCGCGGCAGCTGGAACCCGGGCTGCAGGGGATCCTCATCACTTGCAACATGAACGAACGCAAATGCGTGGAGGAGGCCTACAGCCTGCTCAACGAATACGGCGATGACTTGTACGGGCCAGAAAAGGTATTGGTGTCGGCGTAGGCGAGCCCGCCCGAAGGCCTTTGGAGGGCGGAGGGCCCTGGAAGCGTGGCTGTTTGTTCTGCGCGTGCGCGACAGGGGCGCGACCTAGCCTACCTCCCGCCCCCAGCGTTGTCTCTTGCTTGGGGTGGGGGTTGGGGGTGGTCCCTAGTGCTTGATGTGCCTTGAAGTTCTGGTCGTGTATCACGCTCGCTCTCATTTATTGATGCTTCCCGCGGGCTAGGAGATGTGCTTCTCGGGATAACTTTGTGAAGTTGACTGTAGTAATGTGTTTAAATTATAGTATCTCTGAAGTAATTATTAGCTAATTTCAAATAAAACCATATTTTAAAAAGTAAAATCTTTTGTACCATTACCACCTAAAACCTCATTGTCCTATCATGGTTTGGAAATCATGCTGTTACTGGCTTAGAATCTGGACCAGAACACATAGGTATACCCTGAGGAATTAAGTGAGACTTGGGCACGAGCAAGTTCATTCTGCTGAAATAGATGAAAAATTGTACATAATATAGTATATAGTAATATAGTATATATATATACACTAATATAGTATATATAGTATATATATTATATACTATATACTATAGAGTATATATAGTATATATACTATATATAGTGTGTATAATATACTATATATAGTATGTATAGTATACTATGTATAGTATATACTATATAGTATATATAGTAGGCTCTTTAAATGCTTACAGTTATTTTTCATACTTGTTTGGTAACCCCATTGGTAGGTCAGAGAACTGGTCAACAGATGAATCTCCCATCTACACTGGTACCTTAAGTTCTTTTTTTTTTTTGACTTTATATTTTATATTAGTACGTATTTGTCATACATATTGATCACATTCATCATAGGGAATTTGTACCTGTACATAATATATCTTGATTCTTTTTTTCCCATTCCCCTCCCTTCAACCCTTCTTTCCCTTTCCATTTACAAAAGCTTTGTTTTCATTTTTTTCTTTTCTCGTTTTTTTCCCTTTTCCCTTCCTTCCTTTCCCTCTTCCCCCTCCCTTGCTCCCCTCCCCATTTGAACATGTTCTTCCTACTTCCCAATATCTGTCCTCTGTTATGCTCCTTTTTATGCTTTTTTTAGTTTTTGGGTTTCTCACACAAGTGAAACAATGCAATATTTAAATTTGTATGTCCAATTTATTTCACTTAGATTATAATTTAGAGGTGCATCCATTTTCCTACAAATCCTTCTTTATGGCAGAGTAGTACTCTATTGTATATAAATTCAGTACCACATTTTCTTTATCCATTCATCTGTTGTTGGACATATGGGCTATTTCCAAGATTTAGCTATTATAAATTGTGCTGCTATAAATATGTGTACGCATATATCACTGCGGTATGACCTCAAGCAAGTTCTTGAACTCTGTCCTATTCCTCAGTAGAGCAGGAGTGAGGGTTTTTTTAAATTCCGTTAGGTATTTGGTTTTCCTTTCCAAAAGGAGAGTGAATGTTGGGCACAAAGATATCTGTTGGTGGTGTTGGAGTGTGTCCCCACTTCATCTGGTGAGCACATTTCCCTCTGTGCTTCCCTCTTCTATCAAGATACATCTGAAAACATTTTTAAATGATATGTACTACAGCCTGAGCAAACTTCTTCCTGCACATTTTGGAGGGAGTGTAGTCTCAATCTCTTAATAAAAAACTTTATTGTCAATACTGAGCCAACCGCCACTGGGGGTTTCACATAAGTAGTTAATTATAGTGTTTAAACATGAGCTGTTGTGTCATTTCTGCCTATTTGGTTTTATATAAACAGTTTACAGATAAGGATCACCAGCTTTCTGGAAGTGAGGGAGAGGATGATGATGTGGAGGCTGCCTTGAAGAAAGAAGTTGATGACATTAAGGCTTCTACAGAGAAGAGGCTAAGAAGATTCCAGTCAGTAGAGAGTGGAGCAAATAATGTAGTCTTCATCAGGACACTTGGGATAGGTGTGTCTGACTAATATCCTTTAAGATAATTGACCCTGTAATATCCAGACATCTCCTGTCTCAGAAAACGCTGATTACAAAATGGCTTCACTTGCAATCACTTGATTGCAGCCTCTCCCTACACTGTATTAGCAAGCAGTAGGCACATGGAGAGGTGGGATGGGGGTGGTACACACAGCATTGGTTCAGGAGTGGAAATTCGGCTTTGTGCTTTCTTTGTAACTTTAGGTAGAATGAGACTGTATATTCTGAGAGGAGCAGCTGCTACTCAGCTCCAGCCAGTAGTTGCCATTTGGAAATACAGAACCAGATTTTTCAATTTTTCAAGAAGTCAGAAATCAGGAGAAGTTGTCACATTTCATAATGTAGTGATCTAAAAATGCTGCGAGGGGCTGGGGATTTAGCTCAGTGATTAGAGTGCTTGCCTTGCAAGCGCAAGGGCCTGAGTTCGATCCCCGGCACCACAAAAAAATAAATAAATAAATAAAAAATAAAGGCATAGATAAATGCGAAAAGCCAAATACTCAAAAAAAAAAAAAAAATAAAAAAAAAAAATAAATAAAAATGCTGCGAACAGTGGTAGGGGATTTAGCTCAGTGGTGGAGCACTTTGCCTAGCAAGCGCAAGGCCCTGAGTTCAATCCCCAGCACCAAAAAAAAAAAACAAAACAGCAATGCTGCAAACAGTAAGCATCCCCAAACTGATTTATGTGCAGACAGAATGCAGCCTGAAAGTCATTACTCTGTGATACAGCTCTGAGATTCTTCCCACTCTGAGATCTAGACTGCTGTATTTAAATGGTTTGCAGATTGTCTTTTTGTAAAGTGTGTGGTGTTATTTGTTCCTCTTAAGAGTTGTTATTACTAAAGGAAAACAACAGCGAGGTATTGTGGTTGGATAAATCTATATTCTTTTTTTTTTGTGTGTGGTGCCGGGGATCGAACTCAGGCCCTTGTGCTTGCAAGGCAAGCACTCTAATCACTGAGCTAAATCCCCAGCCCCATGTGGTTGGATAAATCTAGACATCACAAAAACATTAACTGCAGGGTCTCTGTGAACTGAACAATTATATTTTCCAAAAGTAATAATAGTGACAAAAGTTAAAATATTAGATGCAAAGCAAGCCCTGAAGAACTTAGAAAAACTTGTTCTGTACTGATTTTTTTTTTCTTTTAGAACCTGAGAAATTGGTGCATCATATTCTCCAGGATATGTATAAAACTAAGAAAAAGAAGACTCGAGTTATTTTACGAATGTTACCCATCTCAGGCACATGCAAAGCTTTCTTAGAAGATATGAAAAAATACGCAGAAACATTTTTGGAACCGTGGTTTAAAGCACCAAACAAAGGGACATTTCAGATTGTATATAAATCTCGAAATAACAGTCACATGAATAGAGAAGAAGTTATCAAAGAATTGGCAGGTATGTTTCCCTTGGTGATTTTATTATTTAGGTGTGCAATGGTAAACACTTGTGTTTAAAGAGTTCTTTTTTAAGATTTAAGGCTTATACTTTTCAGTACACAAGTATATTAAAATACCAAACCTAGCTGATTTCAAGATGGTAGATATTAGATTTTCTGGTGAAGTCTTTTCCAAATCAAGTTTTGGGGGGAAAAGTACAGTCATCTCTCAGTACCTATGGGAGATTAAGTCCAGGATCCCCTCATTACTCCAGCATCTGTGGATGCTCAAGTTCCTTCTGTAAAATGCTGTAGTATGTGCATATAACCTGTGCACATCTTCCTTGTAGACTTTAAGTCATCACTAGGTTACATAGAATACCTAATACAGTAAATAGTTATACCACGTAGTTCAGGAAATAATAGCAAGAAAACAATCTGTACACAATTAGTACAGACAGAATTTTTCTTTCCCAAATATTTTGATTTAAGATTGGTTGAATCTAGATGGATGTGGTGGTGCACTCTTGTAATCCTAGCACTCGGGAGGCTGAGGCAGAAGGATAGCTGCAAGCTCAAGCCCTGCCTGGGCTACATAGTGAGTTCAAGGCCAGCCTGCTGCATAGCCAGACCCTGTCTCAAAAAAAAAAAGATTTGTTGAATCTGTGTATGTGGGATCTATGGATTTGGAGGGCCAAGTGTATTCTTCATAAATGTCTCAGAATTGTATTTGAATTTATTCGTTGAAAGGATTCTGGGAATTTTGAAGTCCACACAGAATGAACTAGTATATGTTCTGTTTTAACAAATCTCAAATGGAAGAGGATGAAAATTTTTTGTATCCATCCATCTTAATGGTATCCTCAGCCTAAATGTTTCCCTATTTTTGCTACAGGAATTGTGGGCAGTCTGAATTCAGAAAATAAAGTAGATCTCACCAATCCACAGTACACTGTAGTAGTTGAAATCATCAAAGCTGTCTGTTGCCTGAGCGTGGTGAAAGACTACATGTTGTTCAGAAAATACAATCTTCAGGAGGTGGTGAAGACTGCTAAAGACCCATCACAGCTTCCCCCAAAGATGGGAAATGGGAAAGAAGCAAAATTGGAAAGCGATGACAAATTAAATCAAAGCGACCCAAAAGAAGGGGAAAATAACCAGCAGGTGGTGCCACAGAATAATGAGGAGGAGCTGGGGGAGACAAAACCAAGATCTGAGACTCAGGTGGAAAGCGAGGGAGGAGTTAAACCTGAACTACCCAGTCAAATCCCAGAAGGATCCAAGTTGAATGAAAATGACCTCTCATAGGAGTCATTTTGTGTCAGAGGTGGGTTTCTCAACCCAGGTTCTGTGAGATGGTACTGGGGTTCCTTATAAAATTGACTTAAATATCTTGACCTTTGTGTGCTGCATAGTGCTGATCTCACAATAGTGAACAGTGATTCCCTTGGCCCTGTTAACAGTTTCCTTAGAGCTCTTTCAGCAGTATGGCAGTATGTCTGGGCCTATGTGCTGTCACACAGTGGGGAGGGTGGTAGGAGGATGATGTTGCCTCTCCCTCTGATGACCTTCCTCAGCCTCGCATTATGCTGTGCCAGCTGACTTACAGGAAGGAACGAGCTCTGAGAAGTAGAAAATCAGGGAAATTTTCACTTTAAGGAAGGAAGGAAATTTTAGGTGCCACAACTCAGCTGTCCCCTGCCATTTTGTTGTAAACATTGCAAAAATGTGGATTATGTAGGCTGCAAGTGAATTGCTTTGTGATGGTTTTGTACTTCTTGTGTTTTTCTTGTTTAGTTATATCTGTTTATATATTAATGTTTGTTATGAACAAATGTGATGTTCCATTGCTGCAGTTTCTGAAGGCAAGGTAGGAGATGGAAGAAAACCATTTTAGGCATAGACCTATGGACATTTTTGCTAAGGTGAGTAATGAAGAATCACAATCTTCTGAGTTGTTGCTATATACAGTACTGCTACAACAAGAGTTACGAAGCAGTTCTGTCTTTACAATGAAAGCTACTTCTCAAAGGTTTTATATGCACTAGAAATCCAAGTTGTCCTAATTCATTGTGAATTGTCTGTGGCTTGTAACTAAATCACAGTTCTTTGACAAGGATGTTGATTACTTTAAATAGCTTTTTGAATATCAAAACAGAATAATGCTTTTACTTAAGAAAAAAAATCACATTCAGTGAAAAGATCTAGGAAGCAAATTACTTGGTAGCAGATCTTATCCCAGCAAAGAAAAATGTAAATAGTTAATGAAAATTTAACACCAACATTAAAATGCCGGGACAAGTACAAAAAATTGAAATCACTTTACTCTCAGTCTAATAAGTTGATTTACTAATGATATGTTACATGCTAAAAAGAGGTTTTGTGTAATTAGAAAATAGCAACCTTTTTATCTGGGTTAATATGTCAACAGATTTCATGAATATTTGTCATTCTGTAGCACTTGTAAGATTTGTAAATGATGGTGAAATTAAAACAATGTTTTCTGCTATGAGTCTCAAAACCAAGATCAATGTACATTTAAATTAGTGGTTGGCTATGTGACTGTTCTGCCACATTTTTTAAAAAAAGGAAGAAATCCTGAAGTTGACATTATAGCACACTGCTTTTTTTTTCCCACAAAGATACTGATATTAAAAACATGGAGATGAAATGAAGAAAGTTTAAAAAAATGCTACACAAGTGGTTAACTTTAGTAAAGGTCTATTTATGCAAGATTGTTAAAAAAAATATCCCCACACTAACACCTGAGCAAAAAGCAATAAACTTCTTGCTACATAACAGAAACCTAGTGGCTTCTCAGAGGAAGTGTCCTCAGAATATGTTTGAGGAGAAAGATGAATTATCAGAGTACTTACAAGAAAACAGTGGGTCTTGCTTTAAAAATGAAGAATGGCTACAGGAACTAGCCTGTTTAGCAGACATTTCCAACTTGTATAAATGAACAAGTGTCTGCAAGATTCTAGAGAAAAAAAAATTTTTCTGAAATGATAAGAATCTTAGATTTAGAAGGAAACTATGAAAAAATCATTGTAAGAGTTGATTGTGGAACTCTTAAGGTGTTTCTGCGGTAACTTCCACGTGAGAATGAAGAATACAGCCAGAGGATCGCTGCAAGTTCAAGCCCAGCCCGGATTACATAGTGAGTTCAAGGCCAGCCTGAGCTACATAGCAAGACCCTGTCTCAAAAAACAAAACGAGAGAGAATGAAGAATACAAAAGTCTCAAGGCTTACAAAAACCTACCCAGAAGAAATGCAAAGCCAAATTAAGTAGAATTTCCCCTCCTTCTCTGAAAGAAACTTCACTCTAGTCTCACAGTTACGAATTTCTGTGAAATTTGAACTTAGTGCTCACATTCACTATGAGGGCTCCTTCAGGGGTTCCCTGAATTTAAAAGTACTTTTAAGGATTCTTCCCAGAAAAGGTGGGAAGAGAGTCACCAATGAGTTTTATGAGACAACCTGTCTAAATTGAGACTATTAGGCTGTAAAATTAGTTTTGGAACATGAGTTTATACTTAAAATTTTAAAGTTAGGAAGCAATATAAATTGCTTAAAACTTCCTAAGCAAGTGGCTGTGTCAATTTAATGGCTAGTGAACATGAACATTTCTACACTTCAGCGAGGGACTCTGATTGGTAAACCAAGCTAGGATTTGGGAGGGGCAGAGAATACATAGGACTTTAATGTACACGGGACTGGTACTTTCTTGGATACCTTAAGATATTTAAATGTAAATTGTTTTTGTGGGGATGAACTCAGGGCTTTGCACATGCTAGCAAGCGTTGTTTCACTGAACCACATCCTTCACTTTTTATTTTTTATTTTGAGGCTGGCCAGGCCGGCCTTGAATTTGTGATCCTCCTCCCTCAGACTCCAGCTAGCTGGGATTACAGGTGTGTACTACTACACCCACCCCAGAATGCTGACTTTTCATGGTGTGGAAGTCATATAGAAAGGATAAGAGTATTAGTGTCATTTGGGAGGACAGGAAGGATCTTGGTGCCTTCTTCAGACATGCTCTATGAGAGATTTTATTTTGATAGTACAAGACAAAGGGACTCTGTAAATAAATTTGCCATAGCTCGGATTTCTTTTGCTTGTGAAGCTGCTACTTTACAGAAAGATTTTGATTTTATAGTTTATTTTTAGTTGCCATTTGTATTTATTTGTATGTGGTAAGGTCTGAGTGTGACACAAGCTATTCCTCAACATAAATACTATCTCTGTTAGAATCTGCATTTACTCATTAAAAATTTGCTTTTGGGTATATCAGCTGTTTATTTTTGCTGACATTTGAACATATTTTATAAATGATTAGAAAAGGTGGGAATTGGGTACCTTTTGTTCTTTCATAATTTTAATTAAAATTATGGCAGTTTAAACAACTGTTGTGATTGATGAACTTGTTTTGCTCTAAAGAGAAAAGGGTTGAATTTGGTGTTTTAAAACATGTTTCTCCAAGGTTAAACATGATTTTCAAGTGTTATTTTTACTTCTGTTTTGCTTTTGCTACAGCCAGATACTCAGCTTGTTTTTTTATAGTTCCTGATATTTTCAGAAAAATCAAAATAAAATTGTTCCCTGAAGATTGATGTTCTGTATTTTTTCTTTCTGCCCCTTAGTAGATCTCTTGCTCTATAGTTTGTGTATTATTAAAAGTGTTTCCATGGTCTAGCTGTCCTCCCAGAGCCTCACACAGTCGTAGCAGGGGCTTTTCAGAGGTGGCTAGATCTAGGGTGTGTGATGCTGGGATTGATTCACAGTGTGATGCTGGGATCGAGGTTGCCTGCCCTGGGTGTGAGTGCTGCCTGCTCTAAGGGTGGGTAGCCTGGATAGGATATAAGGGCAGAAGAAGGGTTGTCACATGTCATTTGTTTGCTGTCTTGCTACCTTTTGCGTGCTGTGAACTGTTTCTCCTCTGCGATGTCCCTGTGCCGTGCCACCCTGCCTCGGAGCCAGCCAACTATGAACTGAAACCTCTACAAACAATCAAATAAACCTTTCTTCCTTTAAATTTGGGTATCCAGTATTTTGTGTCAGCAACGAGAAAAGTAGCTAAAACATACATCAAATTACATATCCAAAGAAGTCATGTATGTGATCCTAAAGAGTAAAGCTATAAAAAATTTATTAATTGCTCTTGAATAATTAATATTCCTAAGTAATCCAGGTTTTCTGATATTTTACAGGATTTGCTTCAAAACAAAAAACAACAGTACAGTACTTAATTTCATTAAATTCACTAGCTAGCCTTTGAGTTACAATATTTATACTCCTTGTTTCAAGCTGCCTTAAAGTATTGAAATCATAAAGGTGTTAAGCAGAAGACATTCTGTCTTGAACATTTCTCCTAGAATAGTTCTTATCTTTATTTTGAATTACTTGGGACAGCATAAATGAAACATAGACCCATTGTATACTGTCCTTTTTAAAGTAATCATTTTATTCCCACTATCCTGCTATTTTTAAACACTACAAATCGTTCATTACCTTTGTTGATTTGGTAATTACAACGATATTCTCAAATATGTTTAGATTTTATTTTTTTATCTTTTGGCTATGTAGAAAGCAAAAACTGAAGTTTTTAACCAGAAAAGAAATCTTTAGCAGTTGGAAAAGCAGTTTCTAAAATTTTCAGGAAGTAAGGGCTAAAAGAAAGCAACCATGTTATTTCTTAATTCCTCAGTTTTCTTATGACGCTATATTCGTCCCCATTCTTGGTCTCTTAAAATGTTGCGCTTAATTTTTCCAGTGATTGTCTTTGGGAGTTCTTGAACAAATTCCACCTAATTGACAGAAAAACATAGTATGAGACACTTGGTTCCATTTTGACATCCCAGCTGTCAATGAGATAGGAAAGAGCTCTCATGAAATTCTGAATTTTATGTGTGAACATTGTCTTAGCCTAAATTCATTGAATCTAATGGGCACCAGAAACTTGGTCAGTTCATATAGAGTAAGGATGATGGTGTAGTTCCATCCTAGTAATTCTAGTGCAAATTTACTCATGTGCTCTGCCAAAAGAAAAGAATCCCTTTACCTCTTCGCTTTCCCCGTCTATTAGACGCAGGCCTCTACTGCCCTCTGGGCAATGGAGGTTTTGCACCTCAATTCAAAAAGACAAAGCACTGACATTAGAGTTTTAAAGAGCTAAGTGTGGTGGTGCATATCTGCAATCCCAACTCTGGGAGGCTGAGGCAACGGTATCATAATTTCAAGCATGAATACATGAATAAACAAATGAAAGTGGAATCTTGCAGATTCGGAAGGAAGTGTTTTAGGGATGATTTCAAGTACATACAATTTCCCCTTATGCTCTGACTTGACTATAAGAGCCTGCCTGTCTCTGTTCCCCTCTGTCAAACTGATACAGTGTATTTTTAAATGCCCTCAGGGCTCATTTCTGAAAATCAAAAGAATTACTGATTTTGTTAGTTTAGTGCAGAAAAATATTAAAATGATTAAATTAGTTCCTAGATTGAAATTAACAATATTTTGCCAACATTTCTTGTCCCTATATAGAATGGGACTAATTCTATATTCTTAGTAGTTACTCAATGTTGCAGAGTTGATTTTTAAAAGTTTATCAAGTATTTTTAGCACCTAAATATAAAATATTTTAAAGCAAAATTCTTAGCTGCAAGAGAAATTAGAAATGGAAGAAAAAATGAAAACAAAGCTTTTGTAAATAAGGGAGGAAGGGTGAAGGGAGGGGAGAGGAATGGGAAAAAAAGCAACAAGATAGATCATGTACGGGTAGGTACAAATCCCCTATGATGAATGTTATCACTATGTACATCTAAAATGTACCATTAAAAAAAGAAAAAAAAATCTTAGCTAAACAAACTGAAAAGATATGTTCTACCTATACACTGTGCTACTATAAACCAATAATCCAACAAAACCTATATTAGAACCTAGTTAGAACCTACACACTACACCTAATTTATACTTGCCTTTCTTGGATATTTGTAAGGTGCAGTTGATTTTTTCACATGATCCTGAAGCTCAAGAGTTAATTTCTCAGGGTTGGATGATTTGTAGGGTGCAGATAAGACAACAAAAGCTTTTACCACCTGCAGCAGAAAAGCCCATTTGTATTGCTCTGTTTGTTTTGCAGACACATGGAGAGTTTGGAACCATTGCTGAACAGAGGCACTATTTGTTAGCAGCAGCTTGAGTGATGACTACGAATGCCAGAGATCACCTGTGAATACAGCTCAGATACCACTATGACAAAGTGATGTTTGGGAGATCTATTTCCAGATAAGTGGGTTGTGAATGTGAGGAGTGCAGTGATTCTTTCATGGCTGACCTCTTTACATGTCATGCATTTAACATTTCAATCCAGCTAACCCTATTTATTATTCAGGCAGTCTTTGGTTGACAGATGACTATATATACCGTCAAACCTATACTCTGTGAGGAAGCATGTGGTAGCAAGAGAGATGGAAGTTCAGGAGAATATGGTTTGAAGGGAGCTTGGGAAGGCCTAATGGAGGAAGGATGGTGTAATAGGAAGGACTGATCTATCTCAAAGGGGTCTTTCATTCTTCCCAGTTTTCCTTTTCTTTGTAATACTGATGAACGCAATTAGATAATTATTGAGTTTAGTAAGCGTAGTTTAAATGATTGATTATTCATGCATTGATTCTAATTGATGTTTACTTCTGGTGTTCTCTTGAAATCAGCTATGTGGAGAGAACGAGAATATGGTGGCAGAAGGAGACTATTTTGGATAATAGAATTGTATGGAAAATTGAGGGGCTAGAGGAGGTAAGCATATGGGATCCACAGTGTCCCTGCAGACCCTCCCAGACCTCCTTCTGTGAGAGAAAGGCACAGAAGGAGGTGTGGGAGGGTATTAATATATACAATTTTGAGATTTTTCTGCTTGCTAAGTCTGCAGGAAACTTCCATGAGAAGAGTAAATTGCTCCCTTCCTTAGTATATTTCCTCCTAGAATCAAGGCTGTTGTTGTCATTGCCTGAGTAACATTGTCATTAGGTCCCAGTTAGGAACCTCGTGAGACTTATTTGGGAAGTTGACCACAATCTTTTGTTTGCATTGTTTCTGTGAGGAATATATCCTATCAATCCATGACAGTTGTACAGACAGTGAAATGTGATGCTTAATGCAGATCTGTTCCCCCTTCTTAGTGGCAGCACTCCGAGTTTCCTATGGAGTGTTACCCTAACTTCTCTCTGGTGGGGCTGACGCCACGCCTTACCTCTGAGGACAGGCATGTGATCCAGGTCTGGCCAGTCACCTGTACCATTCCCTGGCCACTTTGGCTAGAGATGCGAGCTAGGATAGGAAAAGGAGATCCTGGGAGTTCCTCGGAACAGTGGAAGGGCGGCTCTCTCCTCTCCCAGAAGGATTGTGAAGCTGTGTGAGTGTGAAGTTGGTTGCTATCAAGTAGGAAGAGCCTGATCAGATGGAGAGAGAACAGCAGAGCCGAACACACAGAGAGACTGAGGGATGCTAAGTTCACATGAACACTTGGAGTATAGATAGACCTGAATACCTCTCAGTTATATGAGCACAACATTTGTTGATTGGTTGATTGATTGATCGATAACTTCAGTCAGTTTGAGTTGAGTTTCCATCACTTGCCACCAAAAGAATCCCAATCCTCTTTGGGACACAACTCATTTGTAAAGTTGATTTCCTAGTCTACGTTTTTGCCTTCTATGCCTCATAATGAAAATTCAGTGACTACTGTACTCTTGATTTAGTCTTTACAGTGGTCAAATAAACTTGAAAATAGGAAATTGCTGCTTTGATTAGTCACATTCACCTTACCTCTCCTCGGATGGGATCCGGACTACTGACAACAGCTGATTCAACAACTGCCGGGTGCTCAATGAGTGCGCTCTCCACTTCAAAGGGCCCAATTCGGTACCTGCAGAGGAGGAGATGCCTGCTCACTGCACTGTCCTAGTAGGAGGTCTCCCTCCCTGCCACCTTGTTGTTTCCTAGCAGTGGCAAATGTACAAACCCAGAGGATATAATGACATCATCAGCTCTGCCAACAAACCAGAAATACCCATCGCTGTCCATCACACCTCTGTCCCCGGTGACATAAAAGTTTCCTCTTATCGTAGCAGTAGTTTTCTCTGGATTGTCCTAGGAATTGCAGATGACATGTGGGAATTAGTTTGGACAGAACAGAGATGGGGTCTGCTACCCATTAAGCGACTGGTACTTTACAACATCTTACTTCCAAACGAAGTTAAGTTTTTGAAGAAGGTAGTTCCTAGCCTGAAGTACAAACAGGTCTAAAAGAGTATTTAAAAGCTAAGCCTCTCTTCTACCTCTAGCATCCACCATTCCCTTCCTCCCTCTCCAAGCCTGTTTTATCTGAGGACAGCACTGAAACTAGTTTCTTACTTTGGAATTTAATCTTCACAGTACACTTGGGAGGTAGTATTGTCCTCCTCATTTTATAGTTGATGAAATGGCCCAGGTTTTTGTCACTTGCCCTGATTTATATATCGCAAGTCATATGAAATTTGGACTCATATCTTCACTAAGGTATGCAAGGCAGTTTCTATGTTTTCATACCACATATTCAGAGAAGAAAGAGAAGGGCCGGGTAGACTTTAGTCTGACAGCAATATCCCCTTCTTTGCCAGGTGGTAGGATATCGCCTTTTTCATCTATAACCTAGAATGAAACAATTTAGATTCTTAAGTTTTTCTTTTCACAAAATGAAAATGGGTTGTGAATAGTTGTATAATAAATTTCAGAACTCTGTTAAATGTCCCCCCTTCTTTTTTGGCACTGGGGATTTAACCCAGGGCCTTCATACTGAGCTACATCTCCAGCACTTTTCATTTTTTATTTTGAGACAAGGTCTCACTAAGTCACTAAGTTCCCCAGGATTGTCTTGAGCTTGCAGTCCTCCTGCCTCAGCCTACAAGAGTTCTGGGACCGCAGGTGTGTGCCAACACACTGGCTTCTCCCTTTTTTATTGAACCACTCAGATAGTTTCTTAACCCACCTGGACATCATAGGGTAATACTCCTTTCCCCATGGAGCCAGGCTTAATTTCTTGTCCTTTCTGGTTGGCACAAATTATTCCCTGTTGAGAGGACATGTACATAAGTATATAAAAATTCACTGTCTGAAGCTAAGTATATCATGAGAATGAAATTTAAGATTTGGCCTTGACTGATTTTCCTAGGATGTAAGTTCATCTTCTCAAACATTTTAGAGCAGACATTCTCCAGCTTGGGCCTGCATCAGAATCACCTGTTAAAACCGATTTCTAGACCCCACCCCAGAGTTTCTTATCCAGGAGGTGTGGAGACCTGAGAACCTGCATTTCCACCAAATTCCCAAATGATTCTGAGACTGCTGGCGTGAGGGCCACAATTTGAAAACCGCTTTTAGACTCTGCACTGTGTGCACTGTGGAACTAATTCCCCACAGAGGCGCCCAGGGTTTCCTTCCGAGTGCATGGGAAGTTGTGCAGTTCAGTTGTGTATCTCACCAACTCCTAATCCTCCCGAGATGTCTCCTGGGTGAGGAAGAAGCAGGAAGACTGGAGTAATCGCAATTCCCCTTCAGCCAAATCTAATTAAACAACCCACAAATTTTGATAAGCACTGACAAGGTCAGGTGTTCTATGAGACTCCATAAAAGTTTATAACGTGATGGTGGACACTAGGGACTTCCTTGACAGTCCTGGGACTGAAAAGTCCCAATATACACATAGCTCCTCCTATCTGTGTGTTCCACATCCCTGGATTCAATACACTGAAGATCAGAAATACTTGGGAAAAAACTGCATCTGTACTGAACCAGGTACAGGTGTTTTTATTATTATTATTATTATTATTATTATTATTATTATTATTATTATTATTATTATTATTTCCTAAACACCTCAGTGCAACAACTACTTGGACAGCATTTACATTGTGTTGGGTACTGTAAGTAGTCTAGAGATGATTTAATGTATATGGGAAGATATGCATGGCTTCTATGCAAACACCATGACGTTTTCTGTAACGGACTTGAGCATCCAAAGATTGGAGTATCCTCTGACACCCTAGAACCAATCTCCCCCGGATACTGAGCAACAGCTCTCCTAAACTTAAACTCTGCCCTTTAAATATACCACTTCTGTCTGTCCGTAGCCCTCATACAGCTCCAGCCCTGTTTGCTCCTTCCACTGTTCCAGCACCTCTGGGTTGAGCGGCTCCCCTCCAGTCAAGCAGTGCCTCAGCTTCTTGAATTTATATCTGCAGAGAAAGAGTTGCATGTGGTCTTTGGGGAAAATATGAGTGGCTTTCATTGCAAGATAATTAAGATGTTCAAGCAACAAAACAGTGAGGAGGGGCAAGTCTTAGGAAGTCTTAGGAAAATTCATTTCACAAATATATCACTGGATGTTGTTCTGGTCATGTGAGGCATGTTAGTGATGAAAACAAATGTTTCCTGAATGAGCTTACATTTTGGCAGATGGAGAACTTAGCCATTAAAGAAAGAACAAGGCTGAAGAAAATGCTAATAATGATACTAAGCATTAAGAGACAAACAGTATAACAGCTAACACTGACTGGGCAAAGGTAAAGGCTGTAGAGGACTTTAGAATCCTTTCCTCATTTTACAGATGAGGAAATCGAAGCTCAGAGAAGTGAAAGAACTTGCCCAAGTCCTCTCAAATAATCAAGGGCTGAGTGCGATACCCTGTGCTGTGCACTTACACTTGGCAGGCTGATCTCACCAAACATGTCACGTAATCTCTCTTATGTGCGGAGTTGATGGAGGTTTAGTAAGGTCATCTTGAGTGTCTGAGGTCACACTATTTGTAAGTAACAAATCTCACCCTGTTTCTCTCCAAGAAAATGTCCAGTTCACCATAGAGGATATTTCCTCTCTCCCTCATTTGTGATAATCAAAAATGGCATCTAGTCAGCATGCAGCTCAGTATCTTACAATGTGCGGGATGCCCCCCATAACAGAATTATTTGGCCCAAAATGTCAATAGTGGAGAGACTAGTTAAAACTGGGAAACCCTGGGCTGTCCTATACTGGGATCTGTGATGTTGTATGATTGATTCGTTCCAATGGAGATTTCTGCCCACTATACCTCTTAAGGTCTTTCTGCACAAGCATCCGGTACACAGTGGGTGCACTGCACATGGTTGTGATGGGGTAGGTGGTAAGCGTCTGGATTATGAAAAAAGACAGAAATGTCAGAAGTGGTCGCTAAAGGGCATGACTAGAGCTTCTGTAGACGAGAGTCATGTAGATTGACATCTATAGTCTCTCATTGTATGTGTAGGCTATCTCGATTGTTGTAGATCAAGAATTACTTCTGATGTATAAATGAGTGTTTCTACTCTATATATGTGCTCCCTAGGCTTTAATTACTTTTACTAAGTATAATGTATATATCTAAGTACTGTATAGCATAAATCTGTAGAGGTTTTCTTTTTTTTTTTTTTTTTTTTGGTGGTGCTGGGGATTGAACTCAGGGCCTTGCGATTGCTAGGCAAGCACTCTACCACTTGAGCTAAATCCCCAACCCCCATATAGAGGTTTTTATAGTACTTAAACCATATACATTATCTTTATAAAATAAAAATGTTCTTATTTTACATATGTACGTTTTGAAACTGCAAAGTTAACTGATACTCAGGGCTCTTTGTAAACCTGATGTGGCTATCCCAGTTCTTATGTTACCCTACATTTCTACTAAAACTCTCAACCCGGCCTGGGGATTTAGCTCAGTGGTTAGAGTGCTTGCCTTGCAAGCACAAGGCCTTGAGTTCGATCCTCGGCACAAAAAAAAAAAAAAAAAACCTTCAACCCATCTTGTCAGATGAGTTAGAAAACAATAGAGTGAACCTAGCTTTTAGTCATGCACAGGTGTGGTGCCTATTTAATAATATGTATGTTAAACTTCATTGATTTTTTTTCATGGCTGAAAAATAATGGGCCTGAATCACATTTTTCCAAAAGCTAATGCTATCAGCTATCTCACTCAGAAGGAAGTGCATGCTTGGTTTCCAGAAGAGTATAGGGGTCTTCAAATTAAAACAAGAAGCATGGAGTGAGAGAGAATGGAATAAGCTGCATGGGGAGGAAAATGACCACTCCTTCACTCTCCTCCACACAGCTCAGATTTATCAGCTGCTATCTTTTTTTCCCTCACTGAATCAGAAACAAAATCTTTGTTTAAACTTGAGTTCTAACCTGTTATTTAGAACTGGCTCCTGTGCAGCCACTGATTTAGCACCCCTAACAAATCCTGAGAGATTTGAGGCAGGGTGTTCTGGGAAATCACCCTTCACTCTGTTAGATAAACTCAAAGCCAAGTCCCTAGAGAGTTTACCTCTCAAAAACGAATGATTTCCAGGAGTCCAAGTGGCCTTGTACTCTTCAGAACCAATCATTTGTGGTTTGCTGGGAGACAGGGTTGCTCTAATGGGCATATGTAATCGGAGGTCGCGACTTACATCTAGGAAGGTGTCAGTGTCAAACTGGGCCATCTGGTGCACAAAAACACAGGCACCCCAAAGCCAGGAAGAAAACACACTGCCAATGGCAGCCTTGATCCAGCCTGTGTCAGACATGTTCCATATGACATCCGAGGGCTTCAGGTCCAGCCAGTACCTGAATAATGTGGAGAAGCAACAAAACAGACCCAAAATAAACATTTTAAAAACAGGAAAGCAAACAAAGAGGCCATAGAACTTCATGGGCTGCAGACAAGGATCAAAAAAAGCCCCTAGTCAAGGTGAGCAGTTCTGTTTAACATCCTTCTCACAGGGGTTTTTTCAGGATCTTGTGGTCTGAGAGTGGATTGAGAGACTGGGTTTGGCAGGACTTCTCAATTCATCCATTGATGTAACGAATGTATACTGAGCAAATATTTTGTGTTAGGCACTGTTCTAATGCAGTGAGCAAGATTGAGTAGATCTTTGGTCTTATTTTAGAAAGAGAGAAAGGGAATAAACATTCGATAATGTTGATTAAGTACAGAAGCAAATGCCATCATTTCAAGTAGCAGTAAGTGCTACGAGGAAAACAAAAGAGGATAATATGGCAGTTTTAGATAACTTTTCTTTTAGGAAGGCCCACCTGGGTAGGTAAATTTACCCGGTGAGAAGGAGAAGAAGCCAGACATGCTTTTACAGGATTAAATCAGGGTGGAATCCTAAACTCCTGCTTGATCATTGATTAGATGGTGCCATTTTCTGAGCTGGGGCAGAGCAGGGATAGCAAGAGTTCTGTTTTATAGATGTTATAATTGGGGATATAGCCACTCAAGGAGAGGTGTCACTTAGGAGTTGGATACAAACATTGGCAACTCAGGAAAGTGTTCACCAAAAGCAGCCTGCATTTTTCCCCACCTTCCGCAGAGGGTATATCCAATGCCAAGGCTGCTCTGAGAGTGCTGAGCCATCTTAGGGGAGCCTGTGGTCCCACTGGTGAAGTAAATGGCCATTGGTTCTTGACTTGCTGTCTCCACGCAGCTGTGCTCTTCTGAGGCAGATCTGCAAAATACAAACCTCAAAATGGTGACTGAAGGGGGTCACCGGCTTAACTCTGATGTTTCTTTCACTTTGCTAGTTGTGTCCTCTTGTTACCAGAAGATAGTTAACAGAACTGAACCGATAAGACAAATGGATAGCCAAGATAAGTTCTGATTTTAATAACAAAAACTATACATTTTATGTACATGTTTTCCCAAGTGATTTTTTAATCTATGCATTTTCAAAATCAAAACTGAGTATTTGTAAATTGATGATAACATTGTAATTTTTAATTACTTGCAGGAAGATCTTTTTGAATCAAACTTTTAGTAACTTTTTGTTCAGAATCTTCAACAAGTCTGACAGAAATGACTACTTGCTTATTAGCATTCTGTCTCCTTCCTGCACTACTAAAATTTCAGTTTTGTTCAGGCACAGAGCAGTCACATGCTTCTGGGGGGACTGTCTCTGTATAGCACTTTGGGGGTAAAGTCTGATTTACCTAAAACAATCTTGGTCATTTCTTTTCTCACCAATAATGGGTTTAGGAAGTTCTGGAATTTCTCGGCACAGCTCTCAAAAGGCTTCGCATTTTTCCGCAGTAGGAGGAGGAGCTTGGCCACCATATAAAGATTTTCTGACTGTCCTGGTGGATTGAGAGGCTGTGTACCAGGATGTGCTTCAACTTCACAGTATCCAATGTCTTGGATTGAAGATAAGTCTTGTATTTGAACACTTCTCAATATAGTATTGAAACCTTTAACATAGGCTTTTATTTGCTGATTTGTTTTTTGCTAAAAGAAGAGTCATTGGGCTGGGGATTTAGCTCAGTGGTTAGAGTGCCTGCCTCACAAGCACAAGGCCCTGAGTTCGATCCCCAGCACCAGAAAAAAAAAAAAAAGAAGAAGAATCATTGCATCCGGATTTTTAGAGCTGCTATGTGCAGACAACTTCCAGATTTGTACCTTTACCTCCTCATACCTGAGACTCTGATGCATCACTTGCTAGCTATTTGGATGTTTACCAACCCCTTGATCTCAACATGTCTTGTGCTATGTGGTTTAGTAGAGTGCCAGCCCCTCAGGGCAGGGATCACGACCAATTTGGGTGGGGGTAGTGCTGGGGATTGAACTCAAGGCCTTGTGCTTGCTAGGCAAGCACTCTACCACTGAGCTAAACCCCCAGGCCCAGCATGTCTTGTTCTAAACCCATATTTTAACTTCCTCTACTGGCCCTTAGCTGTCAATACCAGGTAATGAGCAGATCAGTCTTGCCTCCTGCTTCCTGCATCTTCCAAGTCCATTCAGTCTCCAAGTCCTGCTAGTTCTTCAGTTGACCACATTCACTAGAGCTCAGATTTAGCTCACCGCCATCACTCCCCTAGATTAGTCTCTAAAGTGGTCTCTCTGACTCCAGTTTGGTCTTCTTCAAATTCATTCCTGTACAGCTTCCAAAGAAATATATTTAATATCCAAACCTGACCTTGACACTCCCTTCTTAAAACCTTAAACTCCTCAAATAGCGTATCCTTCATCAATAAGGGAAATTAAAAATGTGATACATGAGCCTCAGAAAAAAATCTCTCTTTTTTTTTGTTTGTTTGTTTTGAGACAGGGTTTCATTATGCAGTTCAGGCCAGCCTTGAACTCCCTATATACCTTAGGCTGGCCTTGAATTTGCAGCAATCCTCCTGGCTCAGCCTCCCCCAAGTGCTGGGATCGTAGGCATACGCCACCACAGCCAGCTCGAGTCTCAAAAATTCTTGGTTATTACATCAGTTATCTATCACTGAATAATACACTGTACCCAAACTGCACAAATAGACTGTATTAATGTAAAATCACCTCTTATCATTGTTCACTGTGATCTTCTAAAAACTGACTGTTGGCAATGGGACCCCATCTTACTTTTCAGAGAAATAACACATGGCCTTTGTGGAGTTATGACCCTCACAAGTTGTTTGTTTGAAGTGAGGATTCCCTCCATCTTGAAAAACACACCTAAATATACAGTTTTCAACTTGAAGTCCATATGAGTTTGAAGTCATCTTTCTTTTGAGTTTTGTGGTACCTTTAAGATTTCTTGGAAACGCAACAGAACTTTGCAGTGTTATTTAGGACAGAGGTCTCTGCAGCAGGGTGAGCTTACTGCTCACAGTGTGCAAGGCAACTGTGATGGGGGAATATAGCTTCAGATTATATGCATTTTTGACTCATCCTTGAAACTACTTTTGGTATTTGTACAATACCCAAAAGTACAGGTATATAATTTTAAGATAAATAAATAAGTACATGTGTTAGGACAGTGTATTAAAAAGTATTTTACTAGTTGAGTGCAGTGGTACACACCAGTAATCCCAGCTACTTGAGAGGCTGAACAAGAAGGACCATAAGTTTGAGCTCAGCCTGGGCAACTTAGCGAGACCCTTTCTCAAAATACAAAAATAAAAAGGGCCAGGGATGTAGCCCAGGGTGGAATGCTTGCCTAACATATGTGAGGCCCTGGGTCCAACCCCTGGTAACACACACATGCACACACACACACGTGCACACACACACACACACACACACACAGAGGTATTTTACCTGATGGAGATGTATACTTGAATCATCTGGGTATGACTACCTTAGGAAACACCAGATGATTCAATTTGAGAATAATATTAGCAATGAAAATTACTACAGTGTGTGTGGAGTGACTACTTTGAGCTAGGCACAACGCTAAGCATTTCACATGCTTTGTCATATTTGGTTCTTCTACAGCCCCATTAATTATATACTATCATTATTCACACCATTTGGATAAGATATAGACTTTGAGAAATGTCATTTGACTTACCTAAGGTTACAGAGTTATAAAAGACACAAACAGGGTTTACTGATGTAGGCCCTTGGGAGAGAATTTGGGAATTGGCCAACAGGATTTGGTTTATATTAACTGCTAGGGTAAAATTTCACTCCAACAAAGGAAACTGCCCTATTACCCAGCAGGGTTTAAATGTCTTCTTTCTGTAAACTTCTCTGGGAGAACTTTTAAAAACATAATCTATTCAATACCTCTGTAGTATAATACCATTAATTAACATTCTACTCACCTTTTTTACAGCTTAGAAGCATTTTCTCACTGAGCTTATTTCTTATTTAGCTTATTTTGTCCTTAAAACACTTGAGATACTTCACTTCATATATGAAGAAAACTGAGGTGAAGTGATCTGTTTTGTTCCTACATTTATTTACTATTTCTTAAGCGCCATTAATGTACTGCTAGATATTAAGGATAAAGTGATCAACCAAATAAACAAAACCTCTGCTTTCTTAGCACTTATAATTTAGATTGGAAAAAATAATAATAATTTAGATCGGGAGTTGGCGAACTTTTTTTATGTAAAGGTCAGATAGAAATATTTTAAGCTTTGTAAACCATTGTCTCTGTTGCAACTCTGCTGTTAAGCATGAAAGCAACCAGAGACAATGTGTAAACAAATGGGCTTCGGTGAATTCCAATAAAACTTTATTTAAAAATACAAGGGGGGGCTAGAGTTGATCTGTGGGCCTTAATTCTCTAACTCCTACTCTAGAGGAGAAAAACAGAGGGGATAGATGAATGGATCTGATAATTTAGATACTGACAAATGCTATAAAGAAAATAACTAGATGATATGATAAAATAGCTCATAGTTCTCCTTTGGTTAGGCTAGTCAGAGAAAGCTGCACTTAGGGTACAACATTTGAGATATAATCAGGAAGGAAAGAGCCAGCTGTGAAAAGGACTAAGGAAGAGCATTCCGGACAGAAGAAATAGCAAGTGCAAAGGCCTTATGGTACAGTATATTTCAGGAATACAAGAGGGAGTGGTGATAGAGGAAGTTTAGGAGTTAGACAAGGATCAAGTTATGCAGGATACTCATCGTGTGCCACAGAAACAAAAAGAGAAATAGGGGCAGAGCGAGATCCCTTCCTTCTGCTGTAAATCCTTTAATTAGGTGATTCTTTTCTGGGAAGAAGCCCCGATCAGCTCACAGTGTTGCTGATCCTTTGGAGGCAAAGAGACTCTGAGATGGAGCTGTGATTTATTGCTGGTGCTGCATATAAACTGGGGAAAATACTCACTGAAATAACTCCTGGAAGCTGAGCCAACCATTCTGGCTGTGTGGAGACACCAGAACTTTGTTCTTCAAGTTGGGACACTCAGATACGATGGACTCCACTGCCGGGGCCACCTCCTCGCTGACCACAATGCACTTGGCCTTGGATGCTTGCAGCCGGTAGAGGGTGTCTTTGGCTGTCAGCTGCGTTGTTCCCGGAATGAAGACAAGGCCTGGGAAGGACAGAGGCTCCTGAGCTAAGCAGGACTGTTGCCCATTAGGTACAATGATGACTCTGTGGACTGTGGAAAACATGGGCTCTGTGCTTCAGAATACAGCCTTTGTCCTCAGGAACATCCCCCAAGACCTCGATCACTAGCTTTGGAGTCTAACAGACCCTGAGTCTAATCATGGCCCTGAAGTTTACCAGCTCTCTGACTCTGATGTCTCTGTACTTTCTTTCCTTTATCTGTAAAATGGGGATAATGACAGTGTCTAGGATAGAGGAGGCATTATAATAGTGGGCTATTATTATGTACCATTTTAATGTAATGTTTGAATTATTATTATGTAACGCTTAAATACAACTTGACATCTTATACCACATTTTTTATGAACATAATCTCATTTAATCTTCTGAAGCAATAGCGTCCAAAGTGAGTTTTGCAAGACGGTCCACTGGGAATGAGAAAAGAGAGTCATACAGTTTTTAAATATTGAGATACTAGAATTCTTTTTTTATTTTTATCTCCTCCCATATATGTTTCATAATATGCATGTTACATTAGTGCAATAGAACAATATAAAAGCCTATACCCAGATAAGAAGGTGTGTGTCCTAGACATTTGTATTGATGGATATACAATACAATATGGATTTGTATTGATTGATATACAGCTGCCTGGCAATGACTGTGCTAAGCAATCCCAGTAGATTCACACCATCGCTGCTGTGTGATGGGGTGTGTGATTTCCTTGTAGCTGGTGAGTGGCTCGGCCAGCCCTTAGGTCTCTGGATCCTGCTGGTCTGGCATCACTGAGGTTTACCTCAACTACCTATGGCAATGCCTAACCTGTCCCTCTTCCTCACTTCATCCTAAACACTGACTTCAAAGTACCAGTTCCTTATGAGAAGAACATACATGGCAGAACTAGATGTAAGACAGAGAGAAGGTAGTTTGCACTTTTCAACTGAATCAGTGGAAAGAAAAATGGCATATAAAGTATTACAGATAATCACTGCTTTTTGTGTCTGTGTGTGGGTACTGGGGATTGAACCTAGGGCCTTTGCACTGAGCTACATTCTCTGTCGCTTTTTAATTTTTATTTTATGTTTTAATTTTGAGACAGGATTCTGTTAAGTTAGTTGTTCGGGCTAGGCTTGAACTTGTGATCCTCCTGCATCGACCTCCCAGAGTGGTGTGATGACAGGTGTATACCACCATGCCTGGCTAGGCACTACCATTTATTGAGCACCTACTATATGCCTGGTTATCTGCTCACTTAAAATTAATTCTTTTACGTGGTGGTGCGAGGGACCGAGCTCAGGGCCTTGTGCTTGCTAGGCAAATGCTCTACCACTTGAGCTAAATCTCCAACCCCCTTAAAATTAGTTCTAGTGTATGACAACCTCACCCAAGGTTGCAAAGCCAGTAAATGACTGAGCTGGGATTCAGAGGTACATTCCCAGACCCCAAAATTTGTCCATATTCCAAACTACTTACCTTTTCCTTGGTGAGTTCCCTGGAGTTAGTTAAATACCATGATGTGGAGTTGAATTCCCAAGAAGACTTTATTTTATTGAATATATTTTTAAAGCTCTTAGATGTCATCCCCTCTCGGGAAAATGAAAAAAAATAAGTGAAGATAAAGAAGTTGAGCAAGAAAACACCCTAAAGCAGTGACGGCGAACCTTTCAGAGCTTTCAATCACACAAACAGCCCGCTGTGGCACGTGTGCCATATGTTCACCACTGCTGGCCCAGAGGATCTTAGAATGTTTGTGTGATGTAAAAATATGAGACTATTTATCTTATGAGCCACTTGTTCTTAGTGATTCACAAATAATTAGTCCCATTGGTGGATTTGTGATATGAATGTGTTCAACAGATAGTCCTCTGGCTTGAGGGGGGGAGTGGATTTCAGATAGCAAATATTTTCCAGATAGCTAATATCTTAGGTTCTACTGCATACGCTTTGCACCAAAAGCTAACTCTTTTGCCATGTATTGTAATACAAGTCATCCTAATATTCATGCAGAAGATTTAATAATTCTGAGAAAACAGAATACTCAGCTGCTTCCTTGAGTATTTTGAGCATTTGTTTGTATGTTTGCTTTTCATTGGCATTTCATAATTTGCATACATTGTATTAAATATACGTTTTATAGCAAATAAAACACCCTTAATCTTCTCCCGGCAAACAGTTGGTTTCGTATTTCCAAGTTCTTTTTATACTGAATCTAAGAATTTTATATATCGTGCCTTTTATTATAACCGTATTCAGAATATTTTTCAATACTATTATGCAGTCATTATATTATCCTTATTACAAATTACCCTTAAGTACCATCAAGTTGAGGTACCAGAGTTTTGGTCAACAATAAAGACACTGCCAGGTATGATTGGTGCCTGTTGTAATCCCAGCACTTGGGAGGCTGAGGCAGGAGGATCGCCACAAATTTGAGGCCAGCCTGGGTTACATAGTGAGTTCAAGGTCAGCCTGGGCTGCATAGTGAGTTCAAGGTCATAAGGAAACTCTGTCTCAAAAAAAAAAAAAAGAAAAGAAAACAATAAGCACACCTTAACTAAACTTACATCTTAACTGTTACAATTTATTCAATCATTCTTTTTAAATTTTTGTTCTATTTTTTACTATTATTAGTGATATTACAACAAACATCTTTGTGTTCTCTATAGTAACCTATCGTTTGGTATTCTTATTTATTTTTATTGATTTATAATAATTGATGTTTTAGAGCAGAGATTGGCAAACTTTTTTGGTAAAGAGCCAGTGAATATTTTGGGTCACACAGTCAATCTTAGACTCACTGAGCATTTCTACTGTTGTAGAACAAAAGAAGCCGTAGACAATATGTAAAAGGACAAGTATGACTGTATTCTATCAAAACTCCACCTACAAAACCCCACAGGCCCTGGTTTGCTGACCACTGCCCTAAAGGAGAAATTTGTTTTTAGAGTAACTTATGGGTACTGTTTCGGCAGAAAATGTATAATCAATATATTAATTTTTTTCATTGTACTGGCGATTGAAACCAGAGCCTTCATATCCCCAGCCCTTCTTTTATTTTTTAACTTTGAGACAGGCTCTAAGTTGCTAAATTACCCAGGTTGGACTCAAATTTGGGATCCTCTTGTCTCAGCCTCCCAGGGTGCTGCAAAGAAGCATCGGTATCCACATTTGCTCTTATAGTTTTGTGTTTTAATCCTAATTGTGTAGCTTCCTAGCTGTTTGACGTTTGGCAGACTTCATAGTCTCTCTTCTTGGTGTGCCCTCCTGTAGAATGGTTATCACAATAATACCGAGTTCTCGAGACAGTGATTATTATATAATGATTGATTTAATTTCAACTATTTTTTTTCCTTGTAAGCACAATTTTATCAAAAGCTAACATTTCAGGGAGTGCTTGAGTTTTAGTCTCTTTATGTTTCTGTATGATTTATAAATGTTAAGTATTGGCACTGACCTGTTCGCATGCAAGCCACATTGATGAGCCACCATTCAGGGATTCGGGGTAGAATCACGGCCACTCGATCTCCTCTCTGTAGGCCGCAGGACTTGGTGAACACATTGGCAGCCTTTCGGGACAAAGAGCTCAGTTCCCTGAAGCTCCATTTCACTTCATCCCCTTTGCCATTCACCCACCACAGGGCTGGGTTGGCTGGCCTCTCCCCTGTCTGACGGAGGACACATGAGAAAGAGAAGAGAAGGTGTTATGGTCTGGAAGACTGTCCAAAGGCCCATGTGTTGAGGGCCTGTGGCACTACTGGGAACTGGTAGAACCTTCAGGATATGGGGCCTAGTGGAAGGAGTGTAGGTTCTTAGACATGTGCCCTTGAAGGAATGTTGAGACCCTGGCCCCTTCCTCTATCTTGCTCTTTTTGCTCCCTGGCTGCCCTGAACTGAACAGACCTCCAACATGTGCTCCTGCATGATGTACAGTGTTGCCTCAGATCCAAAGCAACAAGGCCAAATGACCATGGACTGAAACCTCTGAAATTGTGAGCCAAAATACTCTGCTTCCTTTTAAGTTGTCTATAGTATTTTGTCACAGTGATGGAAAACTGACTAACACAGATGGTTTATGTAACATCTGCCATTACTCCTCCTCAACACCTGCTCATGTGCATTCTAGAACAGCAACCCAGTCTGTCTTCAGGGAAACTGCTCCTCACCTACTGAACATAGTCCTGGCAAGACAGTCCATCAGGTGCTTGCCCTTCTCTGAATGGTGGGTGGGCATATGACCACAGTTGGGCTGGTCAGACTTTGAATTTTCTGAAGGGAACCAAAAGGTAAAAATGATTGGAACAAAACCTGTCTATGAGATCTTAGTACTTATACATCCCCAGGGAGCTATCCTAGCCCATCCTGTCTTCACTGAGGTTCACTCTCCAGCTTCTACCCTAATTTTGCAAGGTCTCCCACATTTGTCTAATAGCTTTCTTCCTTGTTTAAGTTAGATTTCGTTCTACCCAAATAACCACAATTAGTGTACTGAGTTTGATTAGGAACCTGATAGTATCTATTTGTACCCAAGGGCTGAACTGTGGGTTTCACAGGTTATAAAGAACAAGATGGAAGGGGCATCAACTGATTGCTGCAGGGAACTTCCCACTTACCATTCTATAAAGCGAGTCATCTCTACTGCAAAACTGCTTTACTTATTTATTACCTGGAAAAAAGTTATACCCTTTCTTTCCCCCTATCTGGAATGCTTCTTCTACCCTTCCTGACTGGAGAATATTTTTTTATTTTTTTATTTTTGGTGCTGGGGATTGAACTCAGGGTTTTGTGCTCTAACCACTGAGTTCAATCCCCAGCCCTGAGAATATTTTAAAGCCCAGTTTACATTCCACTTTGTCTTTTTTAGTTTCTTCTTCTTTTCCCCGCTGACTTCTTTGTGTTCCTTCAACACCGTGCTCATATTCCAGGTGACTCCATTATACTGCATAGTGCAGCATATGGGTAAGATGTGTCCCTGTAAGCCTCAAGAGATCAGGGACTTGGTTCATGTTCTATTTGGGAGTGTGTGACCATGGATAGGTAGCTTAACTTCTATGGGTTAAATTCCTTACCTAAACCTCCAGGGTACTTATAGGGATTTGATAAAGTAATATAGGTGAGTATTTCCCAATCTTTAGTCACCTGAGTATCACTGTTTCTACCAGATCTGTCTACACCTGGCTATTATTCTTTACTTTGTCTTTGCATCCACTCACTTGTATGCATTTTACTTAAGATGGAAACTGCATTTAATCAGCACCATGATTGGAAAATCAGTACCACTTCTTAAGGACAGGTTACAGAAATGTATATGGTAAAAGCAATGCCCTTCAATTTTATATAAAAATTATCAGCAGAAATTGAATCTCTCTGTTCAAAAGAGAATTTGACAAGTGTTAGGTATTAAAACGCAATGACTTTCGAAGAAGACTTTCCCCCTCTGCTTAGGAAGGATTACTTCAACATAGTATCTAATACCATTTTCTGAACCACGGGTCCTGCAGACCATTTTAATAGGCGCTGGTAGGTGCAGTGCTTAGCTCAGAGTCTGGTCTGGGATGCGGGAAGTAAGCACTGACCTTGTTCTCAGGTTGTGCTACAAACATTCTGTAAGGCGCACTTGCTTTATTCTTCTCAACTTCTGATCCTCACTTAATTGTTCCAATGATAACTACATTCATAAAACCAAAGCTCGGATTGCTACGTTTTGGGATAAGTGTGTGAGCATCCCAAACCCCAAGTGTTGTTGTGGGACATGGAGAAAAAAGAAAGAAAGGAGCATAATTCTGGGAGTAACCAGAGTATGGGGCAGGGGTGGAGGAGGAAAGGGGCCTCGGAGGCTCCAGAGAAAGTCATGTGTACTCGAGGACCTAAGATCTCTGGGAGAAAGGAGTGCATTTTTGAAAGCAAAGGAAAGCAAGATGGATGCAAGAGTTGAACTGAAACTGACAAGTGGGTCCCGGAACACAGAAATGGAAGACAGATGGAAGCAAAGACCAGTGTTTGAGGGAACCCCGTTATTTCCTACCTTCTCCTTTTGGGACCACTGGTCCAGCACATCCCTAGCAAAGTTGAAGTTCTTAGGCAGCAGTCTATCACCGCGACTTATGGCTTCAAAGTCAGCAGGAGTCATAGCCGCCCAAAGCTGGTGGTCTCTGTGAAGGGGCCGGATGGACGGTTTGGTGAACCAGACGAATTTAAACACCTGGCAGTGGAAGAAAGTCTTCATGGTTCCCAGAGGACTTCGTCTACTGGTAGAGACATGGAAGTACCACATCCTGTGGGGAGAGATGGGTGGAGAGTCAGTGGAGATTGGGAGGTGGCCTCGTGGCTGCGCGTCCCTGGCAAGTTGAGGAACTCCTGAAAAATACCCCGTCCTTCTTCAGAACTGTTGTTGTTAGGCGCTGACTCGTCTCCCTGCCAGTGGACTCTCCCTTTTCATTCTCTCTGTGACCAGTTTAGTCTACTAAAAACAAAGCAAAACAAAACAAAACTCCACAGCAATGGAATTGTCAGGCTCCCGTCTTCTGTCTCTACCTTCACCCCAGCAAAACCATGAACAGAGTATTTGCTGCCCGGGTTGGCCTTCAAGGCCTCCCTCCCTTTGCCTCTACCCTTTTCTAATCATGTCTACTAACTTCTCTGCTTGAATTTCTTCCAGTTAAAGCAGCCCATTCAGTTTTCATGAATGTCAATTTCTACCATTGAGATCGAGCTTGCCATCCCCCTTGGTTCTGGCTACCCTGCCATCCTCTCCCCTTTATACGTCCATTAAAATTAACTAGAAACCTTCACTGAAATCCTGGATGCAGAACTTTGGGCAAATTACTTATCTTCCTGTACCTCAATGTTCTTACTTGTAAAATTGCAAAAATATAATACCTCTGTCCTAGGGTTGTTATGAAGATTTAATAAGCTAATGTGTTTTAAATGGAGTGTATAAAAGGTATCTTCAGTTGTTAACGCTGCTATTTTAAGATAATTTTTGTTAGTACTAGCGTGGCTCAGGTTCATACAGTGTAAGTCAGGAAATGTGGATTTCACTCTTAACTCTTTCAAAACTAGCTTTGTGATATTAGTAAAGTCACCTGCACTTTCTGGACTCCCATCTGTAGTCTAACATTTTTTCTAATTGCACCATTACTTCTTCCTTGGAATTTCCATGACTTGCATCTGTATTATCCACACAAGAGTGGTCTACCTTGTATTGCTAGTTATCATTTTTATGTATGTGTCTTCTCTCCTTGTCTACCTAGATGGGATGGATATTACATTCTTAGCATCAAACATGACTCCTAGCCAATAATAAAATCCAGTGTTCATGAAGTTCTTGCTGTGAGCCAACACTTTACATTCCTAATATCGCTCAACATTCATGACTAGCTTGTGAGGTGGGTACTACTATTATTTCCATTTTACAGATGAAGACACTGAGGCTCAAGTACATTTAAGGAACTTGCCCAAGGCCATCCAGCTCATGGTGGCTAAGGCAAGCTTTGAACCTCTGTGTTCTGACTTCAAATCTTGGCTACTCAACCTCTCCTACTCAGTATCCTTTGTGCTGCCTTCTTCAATAAAGGTTTCTTGTAGATCATAAGTACCCTCACACTTTTACCCTCCAGTCCTAGGTGCTATAGTCGATTTCTATGGATAGAGCAGAAAAATCTGCAGATCAAATTGGATCTGGGTCACAGCATGGTGATAACAAACAACAGAACAAAGGATGCAGGGTGTGCCATCCTCTCTTTGTTGTTGCCACGCCCAGTTTGCTGCTCAGAGTGATGACTGGACAAGTGTGTTTAGTGCAAAAGTGACATCTAGACAAGTCTGTTTAGTACAAATGCAATTTACTGTAGCCCAGGAGGAGCTATGACTGTCAGTACTGTTGATATTAAACTGTGATATGTCAAGGTGGAAAGAGGAATCGTACTTCATCTGGGAAATTTTCTGGAAGTGTGGTAGAGGTATCACAAGTAAAGAAGAGAGGAAAGGGAGAAGCAAAGTGGGCCAAGCTCGTGATGTAGCTTTCTACAAAAAGTGAGACCCTCATCCCTCCCCTAAAGCACATGCACACTTGCATCCTTAGTTGTTTCTTTGAATAACTG
Organism: Hystrix cristata; assembly: GCA_004026905.1. NCBI lineage: Eukaryota > Metazoa > Chordata > Mammalia > Rodentia > Hystricidae > Hystrix > Hystrix cristata. The sequence continues at coordinate 39,490 of PVJO010006690.1, forward strand.
TGCCAAGTGGCCTAACCGCGCTGACTTTCACTTTCATCTGTGCAACGAAAGTAATGGTGTTACCTTCTTCACTGGCTAGTTGTGGTGTTTAAGTGCATACCTTTATTCAGTGCCTAGTACTCAATAAATGCTCTGTGTTAAAAATCAAACCTGTCCATGGAGGAAAGCTTTGGCTGCTTGACATACCAGAAAGGTAGAAGAGCTACCGGAGCCACTAACATTTATTTATGCCTGTTTCAATGCTGTATCACTACGCATCATGACCTTGGGGCTGACCTCAGCCCCCACCAGTCTAAGCATGTTGGCCTTCACATCCATCACTTCAACTTTTTCTGGCTCCTTTGAATGATGAGCTGAAAAGACTTCCATGACATTAGAAACCTGGACTGTTCTTGCTTCCTAAGAAGAATAGTGCAGTAGAATATAGTAGACAGTAATCACATCTCTCCATCTCCCCCTCCAAATTAAAAGGCAATGATTTTCATGAGTTGTTTTCATTTCCCATATTTCCTTGGACAAATTTTCCATATCTTACTAAATCACCAAATTAACACACCAACAAATCTAAAACTACATATTGCAAATAACTGTAACGTGAATATATACATTTCATGATTTCCATCATTCTGTGCATAAGCAGAGTGAAGTAGATATCACATGCACAAATGCAGTGACTAATGGTAAAATACAAACCAATATATTACAAAGCAGGATTTTAAAAATTATACTTTAAAATTTTTTCACCCAAAAAATCCCCTCTTTTCTAATTTCTGTGGTCTACTTCTGATTTCAAAATAGATTTGGTACTAGCTAGGCCTTTCAGGAGACTACTAATCTCTGAGGAGCTGCCATTTCTGACTTGGGATTCTGTGGGAGGTTTATATGATTCCAAGACTGAATCTGAAGGTCACTGACTGTTTTAACTCCAAACATTATCTTCGTAGAAATTTGTATGTAAACATGTTTAGAAAATATCTCCAGAAGATACCTGTAAAATGAGAGTTGGAATAAGTAATTTCTAAAGCCTTAGTAATCCCAAAGTGTTAAAGGAAACCTTAACAATGAAAAACAAAGCTTTTTGAGCAGTTGGTGGGCACTCATATTAAGACTTGCATGTAATAGTTCTTTTGAATAGTTCTCTCAACAGCCATATGAAATTTACACATAAGGTAATGGAGGCACGAAGAGGCAAGTGTTGTAGTTTATTGAAGGCCATTCGCTTAAGCAAGCCGCAGAAATTCCAGCCTGTCTTTGTTACCTCCACAGCCAACTCTGGCCCATACTTTTGCTATGTTTCTGCCAAACTTCAAATGGAAGAACAGTCCATTTTGCTGTCATAAGGACAATTACCTGGGGTTTGGTCTGCAGTAACACAATTATGGCAAGACAATGTGCCCCTTCTCTTGCTTTTGTCCTAGTCACCTTTGTGTTGCCACATGCATTTACCTTACCAGAAAATGGCATCATTGATCCAGAAAAGCCTCACCTCTTTCGCAAGGACTTGGTTCTGTTTTCGCCAGAAAACCAGCTCTTTCCTTCTCTTCTTTGGGTGATATCTACGCTGTTATGGCCCCGAGTCTCTGGTGTGCAGTTGGGAAGATCATAATCCCCTAGGGGAGAGTTTTCATTTCTCTGGACAACCTGTAGTTAAAGGAACAGCAGCTTATAAGGCACAGCTGGGAGGGGAGAAAGGGAACCAGGAGCAACCTCCTCTCATGGTTCAATGCCAAACAATGGCTAAGTCCCAGCACATTTGTGGATTGTTCTCATTCACAGAGCTGATGATATTGAGATCCATACTGTACAAGTGGCCTATTATCAGAGTCTCTGGGCATGATTATGGAATAGCCCAGGACATTGCATGCTCAATTATTGTGGTGTAACTTGATCTGACCTGCAAACCTGTCAAAGTAATACAGCCAATGAATCAATCTGAACTCTTACCTCATCAACTCAGATTATGAGAAAATCTCCACATTCTGACTTTTGTTGTGCACTTACTGTGTGCTCTCCACTACCAAATTCCAGTCCTAATGTTACCTCATTCAGAAAACATCTTGAAACAATGTCACTAACTGGTTAATGGGTGATTTCATTTTATTTCTTATATTTTTCTAAAATCATAAATTTTCTTTCATGAGCATACATACATTGCTATATTTTTATTACCAGAAAAAAATTTATAAATTATTTCTAGTGGGGAAATTCTAGTGACATATATAGTTTCAGACTCAGATACATGAATAATATACAGTAAAACCTTGCTTTACAACCATAATTCATTCTGGAAACATGCTTGTAATCCAAAGTACTTGTATATCAAAGCACATTTCCCCATAAGAAATAACGGAAACTCAGATGATTCATTCTTCTACAACTCAAAAATAGTCACATAAAAGTGATGTAATCATATAAAAATGATTACAAATACTATACTATATTATAAAACTATACCATACTATACTATAAAACAAAATAATAAAGAAAGGTTGGAGATTGAGCTCAAGTGGTAGAGTGCTTGCCTAGGGAGTGCAAGGCCCTGAGTTCGATCCCCAGCGGCCCCCTCAAAATAATAATAATAATAATAATAAAGAAAATACAAAATGTAAAAAAAAAAAAATAGCAAATTAGCCTGCACTTGCCTTTAAAAACTTTCCTGGCTGGTGTGAGGGAGACAAGAGAGGAGAGTTATTACACAGAACAACGTTCACTATCACTAATGGAACCACTGCTATCGATCAACTCATGAAATCTTTTTCCTTTTCATGCAACTTTAACAAGGAACCTATCCAATGACACTTGCTTTTGCCTCCTGTATTAGTCAGTATTCTCTAGAGAAACAGATACAATGGTAGATATATGAATATTTAAGAGCTTATAATTTGGCTTCCTCGGGCTTCTTACAAGTCAGGTGTGGAAGCATGCAGAGGGTCCGTCTGCAAGCTGGAGATCCGGAGGGCCTAGCCGAAGGTCTGGAGGTCCGAAGGATCCAGGCGAAGGTCTGGAGGCCTGAACGATCCAGGCGAAGGTCTAAAGGGTCCAGGTGAAGGTCTAGAGGGTGAAGGTCTGGAGCTCCTCCAAAAGAAGCAAAACGGATCCAAAAGAAACTGGCTGGGCTAGATTCCTCTTCATTTCCCCTTTATACTATCTAGAGAATGGGCCGGCCTAGAGTGGATCTTCTACATCCTGGGGTGTAGAATTGCTAAACCAATTTAGTTAAGCTTCTCTTACAAGTTGACACAATCAATCAACCATCACACCTCCTTTTGAGGATTTTTCAAAAAATGTGACATTTCATTATCATTAAATAGATTCATCATTCGCTCTGTTACAGTCTTATTCAGGGGGCACTTTTCTACAAAATATTGCAGTTTCCCACATTTTACACATCTTCCTAATCTCATGTGGTAAGAGATTCTTACATCTTTTTCTCACCTCTTCAGGCAAGATCTGCTCCATAATCTCTTGCTGTTGGGAGATGATCACCCATAATTCCACAGTGAGAGAGAGAGAGAGAGACCATTGGCTCAGTTGTGATCATGTGGCTTTGGACATACAACTTGTATTGCAAGACATTGCTCGTTTATCAAATTAAAAGTTGTTAGAAATGTTTGCTCATCTTGTGGAACACTTACGGAACAAGTTACTTGCAATCCAAGGTTTTACTTGTAATTTTATTTCTCTGTAATGATGATGTTATTTTCACTTTTGAATCCCCTTTTTCCTCTAGAACAAAGACTTGAGGTAGCCTGTGCTAAGGATACGCCCTCACATTAGCATTTAAATTTGGCTACTTCAAAGTTTAAACTCAGTCAGCTTCTCAGTCTTCCCAGAAGTAGAATATATTTCAGAGAACTCTGTGCTGTTCCGGGATTGGGGAATAAAATCTGTTGTGTGTCACTGACTCCCATGCAGGATGGCTTCTGCTGAAGCAGCCCCATGGTGGTCTGCTCTGCAGTCACCAAGGTTAAGTGTCTTCTGTGTAGTCTTTTCTGCAAGGTAGTCCCAGTCCTCAGTTCCTCTCGGCCACTTCTACACCCCTTGTGGAAAACTTTGAGATGTGTTTCTAAATCATGTTGGAATGCCAGGAGTGTCTTAGGTCTTCTTTCCCATACCATCACTTTATTTTTCCTCTGATCACTGCACTGTGGCATCGTGTGTTTGTGAGGCTGAGTCTCCCTCTACAGGGATACGCATCTTTGGAACTTTACCCCAGAAGGGAGGCACAGAGTTCGCTCAGGCTTAATGCCCACTGCCAGCAGTGTGTGTGTGTTGGGGGGATTGTGCTGAACTGTGTAGATAGCAGAGTCCCTTAGGCAGTTCCCCTGCAAAAAAGTTCTACTTTTAGCTCATTGGATCATCACCCACCCACGCTCTGGTTAATTTTGATCTTCTTTGGGACAGAATAAATGTTTTTATGTGTTCATACTATCTTCCCTCACCCTGTGTTCAGAGTTATGCAGAACCTTTAGTCCTTGGTATTCATAGCCAAGTTTTTGGATATACCTCACCATCACAAAGATACAAAATGTGTACACAAAGCCTGGCTTTTCCATTGAAAACCCTTATTTTCAAGACTACTAATACTTGGAAGGGGTTCAAGAACACATTTTGCAACTCAAAACAGCCCAGTCAATATCTCAAAATGTCATCCTGCCTCGTCTTTCTCAGGGTTGAGAGATTTAGCTCAGGGGTACAGTGCTTGCCTAGCAGGCACAAGGCCCTGAGTTCGAGCCCCAGCAACCCCCCAAAAAAGAAACCCTGAGGGCAAAAAAATATCAATTATGAATCCATTCTGACATAAATAAATTCATAAATAAATGGTTCCAGATGCTTTATGTAGGTAGTTCTTGACAGAGACGAGCTTGACTTCCCGTCCTGGGAAGACTGTGGAGAAACCTGCACGCATCCCTTCAGCCTGGAGATCAAAGTTTAGCACCAGCAATGATTAAGTCAAACTCATAGAACACACCTTTGTGTACTGTGGTGAGAATGTCGCTTCACCTCTGAGATTTTCCTTTGAAAAACCAGTGACCTCAGTCTAACCATGAGAAAAACATCAGACATCCCCAAATGGACAGATAGTCTACAAAATACACAACTAGCACTTCTCAGTCCTGTCAAGATCTGCAAAACCAAGGGGAGACTGAAAAAAATGCCATGGTAAGAAGAAACTAGGTAAGGAGACTCGAGTATGTGTAATGTGCTCTCCTGGATGGGATCCTGGATGGGATCCTGGGACAGAAAATGAGTGTTAGGGGAAAACTAGAGAAATCTGAACCAAGTGTGGAATTTAGTTAATAATTACATACCAATGCTGGCATCTTGCTATGACAAAATGTACCACACTAATATAAGTGGTTAACAATGGGAAACCGGGTGAGGAGTTTGTAAGAGAACTCTTTATACCATTTTTGCAACTTCTCTGTGTATCTAAAACTACTGTAAAGTAAAAATACTATTTAAAATTATAGGAATGAAATTGGAATAAAGAATGAATTAGTTTAGAAAATGAAACTATACTGAATGAAAATCAGTGTGGAAGAAGAAATGATGGCGGCTTTGTCCAGCCTGATTCCAAGGTTGAAAAGCTGCGTGGTGCCCAACAAGGGGACCTACCCCATCCACAAGTAATTGCAGTTGCTGAGGAATGGGATAAAAATATTGTTCTTTCAACAAAAGAGGCTGAGGAGAGTCAGGTTAGTAAAAAAATAGAGAAGAAAAGCAAGATTAAAACCAATGGGAAGGGGCTGGGGATTTAGCTCAGTGATTAGAGTGCTTGCCTTGCAAGCACAAGGCCCTGAGTTCGATCCCCGGCACCACAAAAAAATAAAATAAAATAAATTTAAAAACCAATGGGAAATAAGTACACAAAATGCAAACCACTAAGATCAACCTGTTTTCTAGAGGTAAGCCAGAAACTTGGCTAGAGCTTCCTCCTGCCCAGCTGAGTCAGTCATGTGATCAGGTACATGTAGTATCCAACAAACACAGACCAGTTGCCTAGAAAAATTCTATCTTTTCCTGATATTGAGACCACAAGAAACCTTTTTCTCCTTTTTTTTTTTTTCCTTTTCTTTTTGGCAGCACTAGGAATTGAATCTAAGGTCTTCACATTGAGCTATGTCCCTGGCCCTTTTTAAAATTTTTATTTTGAGACAGGGTCTCACTTAGGGAACATACTCCCTCTCTGGAAAGGGTAGAACTAAAGTAACTATAACCCAGCATACGTTTTAGGGGAAGATGGCAAATCATGTCAAAACAGAGAATCCACACTTGACTCCTTAGGTAAGCAAGCTGCTCAAACCAGAGACAGAATGTTGAATCACTCCTCAGTCCTACAATCACATCGGTTTAGAGACTCGGCATCAGTATATCTTCAGAGGTCTGTTTCACTTGGAAAGTGTCCACGGAGTAATAGCAGCTATCCTTTACATGTTTATAGTACTTTGTAATTTCTCGAGATCCTATATGGTATCGTTTCATCTAATCCTTACAAAAATCTGGCAAAGTAGGCGCTTGTATTACTATTATCTCATAAATAAGGAAACAGATTCTGAGAGGTTAAGTATAGTAGAGTCAAGTCTTATTTTAATGCTTTCTTCTTTCTTCTTTATTATCACCAGCAATTTTCAGCATAACAAGTTGGTGTCTCAAAAACCTGTAATTCTAATGAATTTTTAAAGTATGATTATGAACTCATAAATATATGATTATATATATTTACATACATACACATCTACATATTTCAATCCAGTGCATTTTAAAAAACTGACTGTTGTCCAACTTAAAGTGTCTCCTGGAAGCCCCTGCAGGTTGGCTGCTGTATTCTTTTGACATGGCCCCATTGTCTTTTGAAAGCTTCTTTATTTTCTGGCACAATAAGATGTCCCAGGTTCATCTAGTAAATTTCCTTTCCCACTTCTAAAATCAGCCATTTCAGGGTTGGGGATTTAGCTCAGTAGTAGAGTGCTTGCCTAGCAAGCACAGACCCTGATTTGAATTCCCAGCACCATCACCCCCGAATCAGCCATTTCTCCAAGGAAACCTAGTTACTTTTAGTGAAAAACTATATCTGACAATCAATTAATCAACCATCGTTTACCATTGTGCTCTACTAATAAAGAATGACTAAACAGGTATTGCCTTATAGTATTAGAACAGTAACTGGAATTTTAACCCGTAGTATACTATTATAGAAAGGAGCCAGGAGACAAGATAGTGAGTTGAAGAAACCTCCCAGCTCTTGTTAGCATTTCATGTCTGCACAGTAACTATCTGTATTTTGTGGAAGCCTATGATTATTAGGGTAAATTTATTCCTCAAATATTTATTAACATTCTTTGTACCAGGTTCTTTGTAAGGTCCCAGAGATGCACAAAGTATAGATGAACAATAGCTCATACTTACAGGAACAAAAGGGAATGGGACAGGGTTGTCACTCTGTCTTTATGCCCTTTGGAACTAACAGATGGCACATACATTAGACTGGCGGTGACTAGGAGTTGTAGTATTTGCTATGCATTCAGACCAAGGATTCAGACCATTTAGAGCCAAGGATGCTGTTACCATTGACTTCAAGCTCTACCTCCTGAGCCTTCTGACCTGGGTGGACAAGTTCCTTAGGGATACTGCTCCTAAACAGGACTCATAGCTCCAGAGACTTCCAAGGGGTTAAAAGGACTCTTGGATGCCAGGTTAATTGATCAAAACCGCAATTGCACAATCTTCCTCCAGGCCAGCCGGCAGGACCCCAGGTGCAGCCAGGAGAAGAAAGAGCTGTTGTTTTCTATGAATAGAAACAAAAAACCAGCATTTGAGATTTTAAACCAAATTAATGATCGGTATTTCAGGCCCCAGGTGGTACAGGCTACATCACCACATATATTGTTTCAGACTTTACTTTAAATGTCACTGAGAGGCTGTTGGCTTGCCACATTTCTCCTTTGTTCAGCTGGCTACTGAGGTCATGAGAAATGGGCAGAATCTATGCTGGCATAATAAGTATCGTTAGACCTATATCAGTATCTTTCCTCACTTTACCTGAGTATAAACTCCACGCAGGATGGATATTCATCCATTATATTCACCTTTGGTGTGCAGGATAATACCTGCCACACGGTATCTTTCTCAAACAGTATCTGTTGAATGAATTAACATATTTATCCTGTAGCAACATTGGTCTCTGGAGGCTGGTGTTTGAGAACCCTGCTTTTCTCCTTTGTTAGCCTGCATACACATTTTCCTCCCAAGAGAAGTATCTATGACTCTAATTGTGGGATTCTTCTGTTTCCCACTCATTAATTGCTTTGTCAAATTGAACAACCGATATCCTTTATACTGAAAAATATCTAGAGGAATATTTCCCATCGCTGCAGTGATGGTTTTCTGTTTTTAGTAGACTTACTAGCAACAAAATTAAATATACACATATGAACTTTGGGCTATGTGGCATGGGTAAATAGCACATTTATCAACCCTAATCAAACTCACAGAGGAAGGATCAAGTTTATATCAGTTAGAAGTTAGGACACAAAATAAGTAATCCTGCAGATCTCAGTGATCTGAAAAATAACAAAGGTTTGCTTTTTTTTTGTTCTCATAATTTGTCTAGCATAGATCAGCTGACAGGTCTTCTGTGCCCTGGCTGATGGAACAATTGTCATTTGAAGGGTTGCCACGTAGTGTGGAAAAGGGAACGAAGACATGCTCAAGCCTGGAAAAGAGGGTCATCATTCCAGCTTACACTGTATTGGCCGTAATTTGTCACATAGCCCAAGTGCACGTGGGATCACTTCCTGTGGGGCAGGTAGCTGAGTTAAGACAGCCAGTTGTTTTGCAAGAATGTTCTACATTCATTCAACCTGGAAGTTTTTAATAACAGAACCCAAGAGCACTTTCCTATGAGAGTAGTACTTTTTTAAAAATCACAGCACGGGGCTGAGGTGTGTCTCATTGGCAGAGCACCCGTTTACTGTGCATAAAGCCCCAGGTTCAGTCCCTAGTGCCACCACCACCCCCAAATCAGACTGGATATTTTGTAATCTCAGCAATCTTGGTCTCACACACAGCACAACACCAAGATCATAGACATTTTTGAAACAGAGACCTGAGTTCAAATTCCAGCGGTACCATTTAGTAGCTGTGTGGCATTAAGCAAGATAGTTCACCTTTCCAAGATGAGTATTAATATCACTGACATGGGTCTACCTCACAGGTAAGATGTAGTTGCCATGAAAATAAGATGAGATCATCTAGTGAAGGGTTTAGCATGCGATGTCTGGCCTGTTCTTCAGATTCAGTACATGTGAGCTAACTTGAAAGACTGAACATTTTATGTCTTATTAGTTGGAGCCTCTTGGCCTGAGTCTTCTTGCCAAGCAAGGCATTTATGTTCTCAGGAGGTCTGGCAATTAAAATTGCTCAAATTTCTCTGGGGGCAGACAAATCTTCCTTGAAATGATTCTCCAGGTTTCCCTTTCATGGATTCTGAGTCTGCAGACACATGCTTCCACATATATTCTCCTCGCTGCAAACCCTGAAAGTCTCCATAAAAGACAGTGTCAGCCTCAGCTATCCAGAGAGTCCCCAGAGTTTCTCGGATACACCTGCCCCTGAGTTCCTCCTCAGACCAGTTAAATCTGGGTGAGGGGCCCAGCACTCTGCACTTTTTAAAGCTCCAGAGTGATTGTGATGAGCAGCAAGTGTTGGTAAGGCTCTCGCTCGCGCCTCCAGCCTCATCTGTCCCTCTCCTCTGCCCCGTGCCTCCCACCTCCAGCTTCTTTGTGTCCACTGGCCTTGCCACGGCTGCTCCTCCTCCAGGGCCTCAGCACTCTCTGCTTCCTGAGCCTGCAGTGCACTCAACTTTGACTCACGTGGAATTGGTTCTTGTTCATCAGGTCTCCAGTGTCACTTCCAGACTTCACCTCCTTCCTTCCTTCTGAAGTAGCACTCCTCATCTGGTCTCATCTCCTTTCCAATGTGCACTGTGAGTTCAGCTGTTTGCCAAGTCATTCTCTTATTTGCTGCTTGTCTTCCCATGAGAATGTGAGCTCCAAAGAAGTAGAGCCCTTTTCTGATCTATTCACCATGTGTATCTAGGGCTTAGAATGTTATCTGGCACATAATAACTACTTAATAAATACTTACAGAAGTACTACCTGATGGTACTACTTAATAAATACTTATTGAATAAATTCTTTTATATAATTATTAACTCATATTTTTTGTACAAATTAATGAGATTCACTCTGACATTTCCGTATATGCATACATCTTACATTGGTCATGTCCATCTGCCCTTTTTCTACTCCCTTTTCCTCCTCTTCCTGGCACCTTTCCCAGTTGCTAGCAATCCCTCTTCTGCTTTAGGTCATCTTATTTTAATAAATGTCCACATTTGAGAAAGAGCACACAATATTTGTTTGTCTGTGTCCGACTTAGTTTGCTTAAGATGATATCCTCCTGTGCTGCAAATGCTACGATTTCATCTTTCCCCCTAGTGTTATACTAATTTCCATTCCCACCAATAGTGTATAAAGATTCTTTCCCCGTACAACCTCACCGGCACTTTTTTCATAATAACTATTCTAACGGGGGTGGGATGGTATTTCATTATACTTTTAATTTGCATTTGTCTGGTAGCTAATGATACAGAGCATTTGTTTCACATATTTATTGGCCATTAGTATTTCTTCTTTTGAGAAATGTTTATTCCAATATTTCATCCATTTTTAAATTGGACTGGAGCTGGGGATTTAGCTCAGTGGTTGGAGTGCTTGCCTCACAAGCACAAGGCCCTGTGTTCGATCCCCAGCACCAAAATAAATAAATAAATAAAAATGAAAACAAATTGGATTACTTGTTTTTTCTAAAGCTTTTAAACTGTTTTCTGAATATTAGCCCTCTGTCAGATGAATACCTGGCGGAAGTTTTCTCCCGTTCTGTAGATTGTCTTTTCATTCTGTTGGTTGTTTACTGGGCAGAAGCTTTTTGGTTTGATATGACCTTGTTGTGGCTTATACCTATATGTCCCCCCAAAGTCTCACACGGTCATGGGTGAAGCTTTTCTGAGGTGGCTGGATCTAGAGTGAGGATGTGATGCTGGGAATTGATACATGGTGTGGTGCTAGGATTAAGGTGCCCCACCCTGGGTGTGAGTGCTACCTGTAGCCCGGATAGAATCTAAGGGACCGAAAGAGAGCTGTTGTTGTTACTGGTTGTCACCTGCTGCTTTACTACTTTGCCACTTGCTGCCTTCTGCCTGTCATGAGCTGGTTTTCCTCTGCCATACCACCCTACCTGAGAGCCAAACAACTATGAACGGAAACCTCTACAAACTGCAAACTAGAATGCACCTTTGCGCCTTTCCTCCTTTAACTTTGGGTGTTGGGTATTTTGTCTCAACGACAAGAAAAGTAGCCAAGACAGACCTCAACTTGTCAAGTTTTGCTTTTGTTTACTGTGGTTCGGGAGTGTGATCTAGAAAATCATTACCTGCACCAATATTTTGAACTGTTTCCCTTATGTTTTCCTTTGGCGCTTTTGGAGTTTCAGGTCTTATATTAAGGTCTTTGATCTATTCTGAGGTTTGTACAAAGTGAGAGATAGGAGACACATTTCAACCTCCTGCATTCAGACATTCAGTTTTCCCAGAACTGTTTGTTACAGAGGCTGAGTTTTCTCCAGTGGAAGTTTTTGACACTTTTGTAAAGGGCTATAAATGTGTGTATAGTGTTTATTTCTGGGTTCTCTATTCTGTTCAGTTGATCTGTTTCTACACAAATATGGTGGTGGTTTTGTTACTACGGCTCTGTAGTATGTTCTGAAAATGGGTATTTTTGATACCTTTAGCTTTGTTCCTTTTGCTCAAGATTGCTTTGGCTATTTGAGATCTTCTGTGTTTTTATACAAATATTTTACTTTCTTTTTTATTTTTTAGATTTTTTTCTCAGTTTTTTATTAGTACATGTTCGGATATAATAATGATCACATTCTTCATGAGAAGTTGGTACATGTACATAATACTTTCTTTTTACATCCCCTTCCTCTCTCTTCCCTCCACCTCCTCCCTCAATCTCTTGGTCCCCCTCCCTTTTTGCAAAATATCTATCTCACTGTTTCCTGTTATCTACCTTTTATCGTGCTCTTTATTTATACTTAGGTTTTCTCACGTAAAAGAAATATTATGATTTCAGGGTGCATTCCTTTTCCTGCAAATGACTCAAGTTTAATATGTCTTTATGGCAGAGTAGTACTCCGTTGCATATAAATACTACATTTTCTTTATCCATTCTTTTGTTAATGGACATATAGGATGTTTCTAAGATATAGTTATTATGAATTGCGCTGCTATAAACATAGGTATTCATGTATCACTGTAATATGATGTCTTTAACTCTTTCAGGAAGATACCTAGAAGGGGAAAAACTGGGTCAAATGGAATTTCCATTTTCAATCTTTTTTCTTTCTTTTTTTTTTTTTTTGTGGTGCCGGAGATCGAACTCAGGCCCTTGTGCTTGCAAGGCAAGCACTCTAATCACTGAGCTAAATCCCCAGCCCCCATTTTCAATCTTTTGAGAAATCTCAAGACAGATTTCCATAGTGGTTGTACTAGTTCACATTCTCACCAACAATGTAGAAGGCTTCCTTTTCCCCACAGTCTCGACGGCCTTTGTTATTATTTGATTTCTTGATGCTAGCTGTACTTTCTGGAGTAAGATGGAATCTTGGTGTTGTTTCAATTTGCGTTTCTCTAATGGCCAGAGATCTTGAGCATTTTTTCATGTATGTATTGCCCATTTGTACTTCTGAAAAGTGTTTTTCCATTTTAGTTGCCAGTTTTTTGATTGTGTCTTTATTTCGGGGGCATGTAATTTTTGAGTTCTTTATATATTCTAGATATAGGTCTTCCATCTCAGGAATAGTTTGGAAAATTTTTTCCCATTCTATAGGTTCTAGCTTCACTGTGTTGGTTGTTTCCTTCACTGAACCTTTTTAGTTTGATATGATCCCATTTGTTGGTTCTTGATGTTATTTCTTATGCAATTGGGGTTCTGTTCAGAAAGTCCTTGCTGATGCCTATGTCTTCCAGAGTTTTGCCTATTTTATCTTCCAGCAAAAAGTGCCTCTACTTTAACATTTAGATCTTTGATCCATTTTAGGTTAGTTTAGTACATGATGAAAGATATGGGGCTAGTTTTCTTCTGCATGCAGATAGACAATTTTCCGAGCACCATTTATTTGTTTGTTTGTTTGTGTGAGACACGGTCTCGCTGCATAGGTCAGGCTGGCCTTGGACTCACAGTGACCCTCCTGCCTTAGCCTCCCGAGTGCTGGGTTTACCAGTGTGTGTCACCACGCCTGGCACAACCATCGTTTTTTAAGGAGGCTATCTTTCTTCCAGCATATGCTTCCGGTTCCTTGGTTGAAGAGCAAATAACTGAATATGCCTGAGGTTCTTTCTGCATCCTCTATTCCATTTAAGGTTCCATGTGCCTGTGTTTGTACCAGAACCATACTGTTTTATCACTGTAGCTTTGTAATATAACTTGAAGTCCAAGACTGTGATGCCTCCTGTTTGGCCCTTACTGCCTACGGCTGCTTTTGCCTATCGAATGTCCTTGCTGTCCTTACTCAAACTGCACCTTGGTCTAAACAAACACGGCAGCCCAGCAATGTATGGCAAATCTCCAACAACTCATACTCTTCCTAGACAATATGGTGAGAAATTTGTTTAAGGCTACTCAACTGAACTTCTGGAGGTCAGATGAAGCAGCTGAGTAACTCGAGCTGTGAGGATGACATCTATGTGTTCTCAGCATTATTGAGGCAGGTCCCACGCATCCATCCCCAGTTACCTAGCACTTCCTGTGTGCAAACTGTTAATCTTGATGCTCAGCATACAAATATGAACAAAATATAGTTCACAGCCTCGACTACTTTTGCTGGAAGCTATGTTATTACTCTCCTTCCCTCATTTGATGAAATGTAATCGTGGGTCAACTTGGTGCAAAGCATTATGGAGAATACAAATTGTCCAAGATGGAGCCTGTGATGGTCAGTCACTTACAGTATAAAGAAGACAAAGTTCAGAAGACAACAAAATTGTACAGTGGAAAACAGTTCTTGAATTATGAGGCAGGAGTCCTGGGTTTCGATTTCAATCTTGACCCTTCTACTCTTGCCACCCACAGGCTTGACTCCACCTATCCATCCCTCCTCTGGAGCTGCGAGTGCCTTTATTCTCTCTCCTCTCCATCCCCTCTCTTGTGGTTCTTTCTCTCACAGTCCTGCTGCACCAGCTCCCCCATCATCACTGATGTCACCACCCCAGTGACACTTCCGTTATCTGCCAATCTGTCTGTACCTTCCATCCATAGCAGCATTCTACCCTTTCTCTAGTTCCATCTCTTCCCTTCCCCTGCCAGTACTCTTGATTTCCTTTCACCCTTGCCCTCACATGGTCAGCAAAACTCCAGCTAAAACAAACCATCTTCTTACCTATCCCAGAGCTTCTGACATTACCAAACAAGCAAAAACAAAAGCAAAAACAAAACCTACATGCTTTGCAACATGACAGTTCAAAAATTATGATCTCCTTCCTTAGAGAAGGTTTCGATATGACTGGGCAGCCCCAATCACAGAAATCAATTTGGGTTAATGAGTTAGCAGAAAGGCTCTTGGATTCTGAAGTTCAAATCCCAGCTTCCCCAGGCCACTTACCTAAACTACTTAATCTCTCTGAGTCTCACTTCCCGCCAGAAAATGGAAGAAAGATATACTTACTATTTGGGATTGGTGATTAAATAAAGTAACCCACATGAGTGTTTAACAAAGTATCAAGCGTACTGGAGAGGTCAGTAGACATTAGCTGGTGTTAAAGCATTTCCTCAGTCAGCATCCACCTTTCTTCCCCACTGTGATCTTTGCTTACCCTCCTCAGTGTCCTCATGCTCCCTCCTTGCACCTCCTGTCCTGTCTCCGTAAGCAACCCAGCTTCCTTCTCTTGCGGAAGCTACCAGCAAGAACTTCTTCAAGTGCAGCCTTTCCCCTCCCTCGTCTCCTGCTCCCACACTGTGCTGCCTCCCTCGGGGACAGAAAAGCCAGAACGAGGAGGTTCCGGATCCCACCGCTCTGTCTCCACAGATGCCTCACGCATGTTTAAATCTGTTTTCTCTCCAGCTTTTCCCTCACTGACCCTTTCTAATGAGCCGGTAAACATTGTTCCTGTATTTTAAAGGCTGCCCCTTCCCTCAGATCTCCTCTTGTTCATGTCTCTCTCTGTCTTCCACGTACAACAGAAGAGTTTGCTCTAACTGGGCCTGCTGTAGCCTTTTCTACTTGTCATTCCTCCACACACTGTGTTGGCTTTCTGGTCCTACCACTCTCCTGAAACTGCTTTTACCAGAACCATCAGGACCTTCCGTGTGCCAAATTCAACTGTTCACTGTACCTTCTCGACAGCGTAGCAACGTTTGACACTATTAATGAATCCTACTTGTAGCTCTCTTTGGTCTCCATCATTTCATTCACTTGTATTTCCCTCTCACCTGTCTAACTGTTCCTGCTTCATCTCTTTTCTGGACTCTTCTTTGTCAGTATTGGGGTTTCCTGGGACCTCGCCTTCAGTCCACTGCTCTTCTGGTTCTATACATTACCCATGAGTGACCTTGTTCGTGTTTATCACTGCGATCACCTTTCGAACACCAAAGATTCCCTCTTTATCTGTGACCTAAGCACCACCCATCACTTTGGAGATTTAATCCACATGTCCAGCTGTTTACTGGACATCTTCACCCAGGTAGCCAATGAGCACCTTAAAAACTCATCATAATGATATTTGAATTTATTTTTCTCCTGTCCCTAGAATGAAGCTCAGGGTGACAGAGATTCCTGCTGCTATTAATTACTGTTGGGCTCTTAGAACCCCAAACATTGTCAGGCACATATTAAGTGCTCAGCTAACATCTATTAAATGAATGAACAAAATTCAGTCTTCCTCACCGATCTGTTCTTCCCTCTGAGCAGCAATATCAACTTCTTTTATAGCAATCAAGGTTTCATATTATCTCTCTTTTCCTTACTCCTTACATTCCACTGGTTTTCTATGTTCTATGCGTTCATATTTCTTAATCCATGGGAAATTCCATCCTCTGCATTCTCTCTGATACTTGTCAGGCCTTAATAATCTCACCTTCATTTATGTTTTCATAAAATAGGGGTAATAATATATCATATCTCATAGGGCTGTTGTAAGCTTCAGTGAAATAACATATCCAGTTAATGATGTTACATTTTTTTTGATGAAGATGGCATCAGCCATATTTTTCACTTATCATTTTCACCTAGGAGATACAGCATCCAGTGGTGCTCTTTGTCTCAATCAACTGCTACATCGGAGGTTGTCAAATGTGAGGTTCCAAATTTTATTATTTTTGCTACCTTTACTAATGGACGTTTTTAATTAAAATGAACTTTCCTTCCTACCCTTTTCCCTTGCTACTCTGAGTATCACTATATGCTGTAGAATTTTTTAATGCAATATTTTAGGGCAATTTACATGACTATTCTTTTTTGCTCTATAAATTATCTCAACTTTGGCCCTTCCAAGCCCACTTCTATATTCCGAGTCTACGTACTTCTGCTAACCTTTGATCACTTCCTTAGTTTTTGATGCACCAAGAGGTCCCAGCTCACCCGATGTTTTCTGTGTTTCCCTGAGGGGCCTCTTGAGTGGAGAAAGGCATTTAGGAATAAGATTTCATGTTAGGTGCACTCATTACTATTAGAATCCAGAGCTTCCAGGACTTTTTAGTACAGTACACAGAACTAGGAAATACAATTTTTAAAGGGCTCATGTTGATAGCTCCAAATAAACATTGCAGCATTTTTTAACATTTAAAGGAGCATTTTTAAGAAAATCTTTTCTTGTGAACACTAAGAGCTGATACTAAAGGCTGCTGACAGTCAGGCTAGCAACACCAAAGGCAGCTAACAGCCAGATAACAGTAGGGAGCAAATGAAAGCACTGGAGAGCTCGGGCAGCCACTTGCTCAGGCTTCTGGAAGGGTTCCAGAGAGCTCTGGTACTGCCGGCTATGTCTGTTATAAGAGCACCAGGGAAAGCTGCTGATTCAAAAGGAGTTGCACTTTGCTTATTTGTAATTTCTATCTAAATTGATGAAAAGAACCCTCAGTTAATTGTTAACAATACTTTGGTTATATCTGTGTGTGATATCTGGTTACACATTAGAA
This sequence comes from Hystrix cristata, assembly GCA_004026905.1. Taxonomy (NCBI): domain Eukaryota; kingdom Metazoa; phylum Chordata; class Mammalia; order Rodentia; family Hystricidae; genus Hystrix; species Hystrix cristata. The sequence goes on from PVJO010006690.1 coordinate 56,745, forward strand.
GGACATCATTATGAGCCAGAACTTCCACAACATAAGGCAGCAATATGATAGGTAAGTGCAGGAGGCACTCTTGAACACGAGACAACAAAGTCATCCTATGAAAATTTCATTGATGATAGTAAAATTACATTCCATGTGTTAATGAACGCATCCTTAGAATAACCTCAGCATGTCCTTCTGAATCAGTCAGGCATTTATTTGCACTCAAGGTCCAAATACTCACTAGAAATGCTGGAGAAAATCCCTGGCTATTTTGCAATTTTGTTATAAATTTGACATGTAAGGACATGTGAAAATGACTTTGCACCATGACCTTCACTTAATAGCTTAATTAAGAGCTCGGACCTTGTCAGTTTGTTCTCTTTTATCCTGGTGTTAGTCAGCTTCACACCACTACAACAAAATACTTGACACCAGTCTCTTTTACAAAGTAGAGAGACTTTATTGCCTCATTCCAATTCAAGTTCAAGTGGCACCATTGGCTTGGCCTCACATGAGGGCATCTGATAAGAGCACATAATGAAGCCAAAGATCACTTTATGAGGTATAAAGCCGAGAGAGGACAAACTAGGTCCCATGGTCCCTTCTGAGGACAGGCCCCCACTGACTCAGGCCATGGCAGAAGCCTTACCTCAGAAATGTCCGCAACTCTACCCAAGAGCGCCACCTGGAGGACCAAATTCTTAACATGCACACTTGGCGGTGGGGACAATACTCAAACCTTAACAATCAATCCTCAAAACCACAGCAAGGCATAGACCTTTAATGATGTTTGTTGAACAAGTATCTAGCAGTTTTTGTTTTTTTTCTCTGAAGTCACTTTATTATATACCACCACTTTCCTTTATATAGTAAAGAAATCAAAGTTAGCTCTTTTTTTTTTTCCTTCTATTTTATTTGAAGGGGTTCTGGGGATTGAACTCAGGGACTGGCACTGGCCAGGCAAGCACTCTACACTTGAGCTAAATCTCCAACTCCTCTTTTTATTTTATTCTGAAACATACTGATAGAATAGGGAATAGAATGTAGAACTTGCATGAATGTTAAGACAAAGATTGTAGCCCCCATGAGTTCTGAAACTGGGCAAAGCTATTTGGGCCAAGCACCCAAACCTCTAGGGAACAAAACATTCTCCCTCCCCCCTCAGAGGAGACACCCTAGGGAACATCTGAGCCTTGTATTTGTAGCACAGAACATCCAGGTCTCCTTAGTTTGGGCCCATGACACAGGCAGGTCCAAGAAGGAACACTTGGTGGCAAATGTAGGGACTTTCTCAACGGAATATCTGGTGCACCCCACCTTTGGAGCAAGGGAGACCCCTTCCAAAGTGGGGACATGGACAGAGCTTCTTCCTGTCCCCTTCCCCTTTGGGCTCTGCAGGCTCCAGCCCCACCCCTTCCATGACCCCTCTCAGATCCAGGTCTCTTTGACCCTCTTCTCGCCTACATACAGCCGCTCCGTGACCGCTCTGTACCCACTTCCTTATCTATGCAAGCGGGACAGGGACGGTACCTGATGATCTCAAGAGGTGACATAAAATGGAGCCCTTGGCACAGGCAGTGATAGGAGGTGACATCATTTTCATCATTGCTGCCTTCAGTGGCAGTGAACTTTCCAAGGTGCCAGTTCTGGGATGAAAGTCACTCCTGAGATTGATGTGCGTAAGTGCTCTACACACTTCCTCCTGTTCTCATGACAAGCTTCGCACATAACTGTGGGCACTGCCCTGTGAGTGAGGAAACTAACCCAGGCTCACACAGCCAGCAAGCAGCACCACTGGTCTCCAAGGAAAAGCTCCTGGCCCTGCCGAGGGCTCCTGGTGGGACTTCCGGGGGGCCGTGAAGGGCTCTATGCTTGGGAAAGTGACATTGGCTTCTGGGAGCTCCCTTTGCTCCAGGAAGCCCTTCCCTGTTTCAGGCCCCAAACTCTGTTCACTTTCCCTTGCTTTCCTTTCTTCTACCTGGAACTATAATCAAAGGGACCCAGGCAATCCCTGTGGAAGGCCCCTGTCCCTCCGAGGCTGGGCCTCTGTCCAGTTCACCTTAGTGTAGTCTGACTTAACCTCTCCTACACTGGTGCTCACCTTTTAAGGCCAGGACAACCCAGTTCTGGGGCTCTTCATGAGGACATGTACCATTCTATTGTTATCCCTACTTCTTTTTTGTTTGGTTTCAGCAATTGGAAGCTGTGAGAAAGTTCCAGAAAGGCTTTGTTACTGAGATGACCTGTGGTGAAGTCTCAGGTGGGGAACATGACCTTCTAGTAGTGAGATCTGGCGGTGTAAGGCGTCCACCCTGATAAGACAGGAACAATGGAGGTATGACTGGTCAGGAGAGAGTATGAAACGTGCAGTTGCCAAGTTGCCGGTGCAGTGCCCAGTCAGGGGAAGGCTAGGAGGAGAAGGGAGCCCTGTTCCTGCTCCAGCTGCTACGGAGAGTCCCACTCCCCTGTGGCTGGGGATCTGCCGCCCTGCCATCCACTGCTTTGTGTCTGCAAGCTCCTCGCACCCCGCTAGCCTTGGTTTGACCCAGATACTTTCCCTGACCCCCTTCTACTCTTCCCAGAAGCTGGCACCCCGCTTCTTGCTACACCCCACCTCATCCCTATCCCATTCCCAACCACTGCACTGCCCAGCCCCACTCCTGCAAGCACACCCCCTTCCCACTCTGGCCCCAGCCCCACAGGCCGGGCTGGCTCCTTCTCAGCACCCTGAGAGGTCAAGGATGTGTAGGGGATCAAGGGGCTGCTCTTCTGCCTCCTCCCGCTCAGGTCTGTGTGAATAAACCCTGGACAAGCCCATGGTTTCTTCCTTTTCACTGAAAGCATCAACTGGGGTTCACATAGTGCACTGTGGGGAGTCTTGATGGGAACTGAGTCCTCTCTACAGATGAGGACCTCAAAGAAGTCTCTTCAGCAGCCTGGCTGGGCTCTGGCCACCCCTGTCTCCATCCAGTTCTTGTTCCAAACCCTCCAGGGCTGACAGAATGGGAATCTGAAAAGAGGAACTTGATAGCATCAGAGCCGGGGATTTAGCTCAGTGGTAAAGCACTTGCCTAGCAAATGCAAGACCCTGAGTTCAATCCCCAGCACACACACACAAAAAAAAAAAGCTTGATAGCATCAAAAAGGATGGATTTGTGTTATGCTAAAGCCACAGAATTATGCCCTTTGGGATAGGAATGATATGGTATGTAATTATATCGAAAAAAATGGTTTTTTTTAATGTACAGAACTCTTATTGCCTATAAGTCACAGGGTTCGACTCACCCTGGAGACGTGGGGTGAGACCCCCTCAGTGGCTACCAGTTGCCATCACATCCCATATGCGCTTGGTTCCCTGTGTCCTTCAAATGGGTGAGAGGGTGACAGCCCTGGAACACTGATTCCAAGTCACTGCTGTAAATTCCAGTCTTTTCACAATGGTCCTTTGTTCTGTCTTCTTTCCTTGTCTTTTTTCTGTGTACGTGTGTGTGGTACTAGGGATTGCACCCAGGACCTTTGTACTGAGGTACATTCCTAGCCCTTTTTAAAAACTTGCTAGAGTCACGTGTGGTGGCGCACACCTGTAATCCCAGCACTTGGAGGGCTGAGGCAGGTAGATTGTCTTGAGTTTGAGGCCAGTTTGAGCTGCATAGTGAGTTCAAAGCCAGCCTGAACTACATAGCAGGCCGCTGCCTCAAATATAAAAACAAAAAACTTGCTAAATCACTAAGTCGTCCAGGCAGCACTTGAACTTGTGAGCTCCTGCCTCAGCCTCCCAGAGTGCTGGGATTAAGGGCATGTTTCACCACACCCAGCTACTCTGTCCTTTCTATTTGTTAACATTTAGCACCTTCTGAGTTACCCCTTCCTCCTGCTCTTGGAGCCTGTTTCAGCGACTCTGTCCAGCTGGTTTGATGGGAGCGCTGAGAAGCTCCTCAGAACTGGAAGGAAGTGGCTGCTCTGTTAGTGTTTTGGTTTTTTTTTTTTAAATTTATTTATTTATTTATTTTAAACCAAGAACATGTATTGGTACATTCTACATACATTGGTCACATTCATTACATTTATTCTGTACCTATACATGGTGCATCTTGGTTCTCCCCCTCTCCCCCGCCCCTCCCCTCTGCTCCCTCCCTCCCTATTTACAGCAGGTTCATTCATCATTTTCCATATTTTCCCTTTCCCCTCTCTTTCCCCCGTTAGTGTTTTTAATAGGAGAGATGCATTAGGATCAACATGGCCACGAGGTGGCGCTATTGTCCTTTGTTTTGTAAAATGTGTCGTGCAGATTTACCCAAAATACAAATTGATTTACCCAAAGAGGAAAAGGTCCTCAATATCCAAATGTAAAGAAATAGTAGTTCCCCACTGTTGGGACTTTTCACTCTGCTACTAAAACAAAGCATCCACCTCTGATATATATATAGAGAGAGAGAGAGACAGACAGACAAAGACACAGAGACAGAGAGAGGACACAGGTGTGGAGAAGACAGTGAAAGGAGAGAGAGGAGAGGAGGAGGAGAGGCGAGGGGAGGGGAAGGAGGGAGGGAGAGAGACAAAGACAGAGACAGAGAGGTACAGAGATGAGAATATTCGTTTTAGCAGCCTGCACTGATTACTGTATTAGAAAGGGATCTGGACAGGTCCAGTGATCAGGAGCAACCCTCGAACCGAGGCAGAAGTATCGCACATGAACACCTCCAGTTAAAGAGGCTCGTTAGAGTCCACTAAGGCAGAAAGGTCGATGCACTTGCTGAGGTGATTTTGCCCCCTCCTGGCTGCATGCTCAGCGATATAGTCAGCTGTCTCACCCAGCCTCACCCTCGGGCCTTTGAATGGACGTCCTGCCTTGCATTTCGCACCCCACCCATGCTCCTGCCATTGGCAGGCAGAATCTGGGCTCTCGGGCTCCCACCGGGTCCTGTCCAGACGGGACTGCAAGCGGTACCAGCATCCAGGCGGCACCAGCTGTAAGAGATGCCCTTGGTGGGCATGTTTGACCAGTTAATGCCGGGATGAACTTTGTTCTTTTTGCGCACATGATCCACATCTTCAATGCTTTTGCTGAGGCCGCGGCCCCCTTCTGGCAGTGCCTGCTCACATATGCCAGTAAAACCAAAACGTCTCAATATCCACAATGTGAAACCCCAAGAAGTGACCCTGCCCTCTTCCTAGGCAATCCCTGCTGTCATAGTAGGTTAATTTTCCTTACTCTAGAATTTGATAAAAATAGACACATGTATGGCATATGCACTCTTCCATAGCTTCCTCATTCTGCTGTAACAGTGTTTATGGAATCACTTACATGTTGCAGACATCAATACTTCATTTCTTTCCCTTCCTGATGCTAAGTAGTACACATTAAATGACTATCTCCCTTTAAATCACGATCTTACAGGGCACATTTATTTTTCAGGTGCAGACTTTTGAATAACACACTTAATCCCAGAACAATCTATATGGGACCATTATCAGCATTAGTCCAGATTTGCTCAGAGAAGTCTTTGTCTTCATTCACATAAGAGTCTAAAAGAAGTAATTTTTTAAAAAGAATTAATGGTTAACATCAGGAATCTTAGAGAAATCCCATGATATTAGCATCATTTTCATTGTTTCCAGCTTGGTTTGATTTAAGCCCTAAAATGTGATAGTGTCTCAGTTAAGTCATCTCTATTTCTTTGTTATTTTTTAACTTTATGCTAATTTTCCTCTCCTTCTCCTCCTTCTTCTTTTTTGGTTTTTTGAGACAGGGTCTCACCATGTAGTTCAGACTGGTCTTGAATTCACTATGTAGCTGAGGCTTAGCCTCAAACTCACAGCAATCTTCCTGCCTCAGCCTCCTGCATGCTGGGAATACAGGCATGCTCACCATGCCCAGTTCACAATTTACACTGATTTTTAAATGGTACGAATCACCCTTTCCCAGAGAAACATAAAACTCAGAGGGATTGTTTCACACCATTAGACACAGGAGAAGTTGGACAAACTGTACTTAAGCACCCCACATCTGCACTGTCTGACAATAGCCGGCCATGCAAGAAACCTCAGACTTCAAACTTCCAACCTTTCCGGAAACAGTGGAATGCCTGGGGCTATCTTGAAGGCGTGGTTTCCTCTCGAAGGCTGGTTTAGGGTTTGTAAGGATGATTCTTTGTGATTGACATATTCTAAATGTCTTTGAGGCTTCTCATTATTTCAAATATTATCATCGCAACTAGTTGATACTCTTCACAACCATTTTCAACTTGAGCCTGATTCGGGGGCATTCCTTGGAAACTCGTCATGAGTGTCTCCTGCTGGCCATTTGCCTTGGCCATTTCCATCTTGAGAACTGTCCTTGCTATTAGTACACTCAAGTACCTTCTTGGCCTACTTTTGATCATAAGTAACCAGAAACTTTCACAGTCACTGCACCTTTTATTTACATTCAGAACTATAAACTCACCTTGAAGCAATGTGTTCAGGGCATCCTACAAATTTTCATAAGCACTCTTACTATTTTCATTATTATTTCAGTTGAAATGTTTTTTGAATTTCTGGTGAAGCTTCTCTGACTCATGCATTCTTTACAAGTGTCTTGCTTAACCTTCAAATATTTTTGTTCCAGTCTTGCCAGATTTTTGTTACTCCAATGTGGTCTGACAGTCAACTTGCTGTGATTTCTACTCCTTTAAATTTGGTAATTGTGTTTGATTGCCCTGAATGTGTCCTGATTTGGCGAACCAGCCGTAAGAGTTTGAAAAGAATGTGTATTCTGCTCCTGGGATGAGTTATAAGACAGGTGTCATGAGGTCCAGCTAATCCGCAGTGCTGTTCAACTCTTCTGTATTATTACTGATTTTCCTGCCTGCTGGATCTGGGAGTGACTGAAGAGTGTTGAAATTTCCAACTTTAACAGTGAACTTATCTATTTCTCACTGCAGTTCACCAGTTTTGGCCTAGCGCACTTTGATACTTTGGTTTCTTTTTTTTACCTGTGCTAACAGTCATTGTCTTTCAATTGACATATTCACCCTATTGACATTCAAAGTAATCAGTGATACAGCTGGATTAATATCATCACATTTGTTATATTTTATTTATTATCCTTGCTTGTTTTTCATTGATGTCTACAGTCTTTCTGCCTTCTCTGACTTTAAATGATTATTTTACAGATTTTTATTTCTTCACATTTAGCACACCAACTTCTATTTCTTTTTTGTTCTTGTTATTGTTGTTAACAATTTTTAGTGGTTATACTTGAGTTAGAAATGTACATTTAAAAAAGGATTCCATGTTCTCTTTCAAATAACAGTATGACACCCCCCAGGAGGTGTCAGGGTCTTGTAAAATATTGTTCCTCTATCCTCCTTCTCATTTCATTTTGTTTTGTTTTGGTTTGGTTGTTATTGTTTTTCTGAGACATGGTCTCACTATGTAGTTCAAACTAACCTTGAACTTACTATGTAGCCCTGGCTGGTCTCAAAGTCAAGGTGATCCTCCTGCCTCAGCCTCCAGAGTGCTGGGATTACAACAAGTGCCACCATGCCCAACTCCTCTCATTTCTTATAACATTACCTTCATTCATTCTTTCATTATCTAATCAGCAAATATACTGTTGCTATTAGTGTTTTTGCTATTGTACCGAATGAACAGTTACATGATCAATCACTTAAGAGCAAGACTTTACCTTCCTTTATTCCTTCTCTAAACGCTTTCCTTTCTCTATGGAGATGCCAGTTGCCTTTCCAGATCTCTATACAACAGTTCTTGCAAACTAGGCCTACCAGAGACACATTCTCCCAAAGTATTTTTTCTGAGAAAATCAATTGCTCTTTCACCTTTGAAGGATAATTTTGCAGGTTACAGAATTGTAGGTAGATGACTCTTTGCATTTAACACTTTACATTCTGCTTTCTTCCTGATTGCATGTTTCAAAAGAGAACCCCGATGTAACTTTTTTATTAGTACATGTTTGCAGTATGTTATGGTTTGTGTCTAGATGTCCTCCCAAAGCCTCATGTGGTAAGAGATAGCTGGATCTAGAGTGTGTGATTACTAAATTAATCCATTGATCGGTTTGGCATCGTTCTGCTGGGATCAAGGATGTGAGACTGAGATTGGGGGTGGGAGTGCGGGCCGCCCTGGGGGCAGGTAGCCTAGATAAGAGATACAAGAAGAGACTAATTAGCTGCTTGTTTACATTGCTTATTTACATACATTCCTTGCATTTCCTCACTTTCTTTGCTGGTCTGTCCTGCCTCTGCCATGCCGCCCTGCCTCAGACCCAGCAGACTATAGACTAAAACCTCTACAGACTATCAACTAATAAACCTTTCTTCCCCTAACTTTGAGTGTCGAGTATTCTGTCCCAACAACGAGGAAAAAATAACTAAAACATAGTACATGCAGTTTACAATCATTTTGGGGAGTGAGTATGTGTACATAATACGGCTTCATTCTTTAATCTCCTCCTCTTCCCCTCTATCTCCCTCCTTCCTTCTCTAAGTTCTCTTTCCTCATTTTCATTCTTGTTGATATTATTAATCTCATGTTTATGACATAAAATGTTTATATTCATTAAGGTTGTTAGGTTTGTGCACATGGAATATCCTTAATCTACTTATTTGGCCTGCCCCTCCCCCTCTCCTCTCACCCTGTCTGCAGGACCCTTTTCCATTAGTATAAGATCTACACCTTTGTCTCCTTCTGTCCATCCTTTATTGTGCTCTTTGTTCGTACTTTGCCTTACTCAAATAAAAGATACTATATGATATGTAAGCTTCTGTGTCTGATTTATATTACTCAACATCAACAGACAAATGATAAAGAAAATGAGGTATCCAAAATGGAATACTACTCAACTATAAAGAAGGCCAAATGTGAGACATTTGTAGGAAAATGGATGCACCTGAAAAAAATAATGTTGAACAAAATAAAACTGTATCAGGGGTGGGCTGATACAGTCAACGTGAGCAGGAACACCCACCTGAACTGAGTTATTGTGGTTCTGCGACTAGAAATCCACCTGAGGATTATTGCCAACATAACGTGAAGGAGAATGAGAGCAGAAGACAGGAGGCAGCTGTTTCCCGGGAGAAGCTGTGTTGTGGCTGGTTTCCCCGAAGTGAACTCGACTGTTGTCATTGAAGAAGGAGCTCGGGTCCTTGCTGTCATCAGGGATGGCTGCTGTTCACTTTGGGGGAGCTCTGATCTTCGTCTCTGCTGTGAGTGTCGTACCCCAGCTCCAGTATAGATTTCTTCAGCCTTTTAGTGCAGACATGAACTTACATTAGTCATTGCCGTGTGCTCCCAGCCCTTGATTGGATCTTTTGGGTCTCCAGTGCATAGACGGATGTTCTGCACTCTTTCTGCATTTGGCTTGTGTGTGTGAATGTTGTAATGTTCCAATGGTCTGTATTAAATCTGCTTTCTTGCAAACCATTGATTCTAGAGAACACCTGACTAAGACAATCTGATATAGTGTTTATCCTTGTTTCTTTATCTTTCTCCATCTAGCTTTGTCCAAGATGTTTTCTATGTGCTAGTTTGAACATTATATGTTTGGATCTATATTTTGTAATGTGTATTCTCCTCCAAGATTTCTGAGGTTAATTTTGGAGATTTGTCGGTCTTTATTGCTTCTAATGTTTCTCTTGTTTCTTCTTTTATTGGTATTCCCATTATATATAAGTTAAGCCTTTTGTGATTTTTTTTCCGCTGGTCTTGGACTTGCTCTACTGTACTTTTAATTCTATTTTTCTCCTCATACTTTAGATTTGGAAGCCTCTGTTGATATTTCTTCAAGTTCACTGATTCTTTACTGAGCTGTATATTAATGACCTGATCAGTGGAATTCCTTGTTTCCATTAGCATCTGCAGAGTTTCCATCTCTCGACACACACTGCCCGTCTGTTCTTTCTTTTTTTTAATTTTATTTTAGTGGTACGTCTTAGATGTACATAGTGATATCTGTCTGTTCTTTCATGTTGTCCACTTTCTCCATCTGGGTCTTTGTCATATTAACCACAGTGGTGGTAGGTTCCCAGTCTGATAATTCCATCATCTCTACCTGTCCCAGGGATCCTAATACTTGTGTTCTCTCATCGAACTGACTTTTTTTTTTGTCTTCAGTATGCCTTTCAATATGTGTGTGTGTGCGTGTGTGTGTGTGTGTCTGTGTGTGAGAAAACAAGGTGACATGTGCTTGGTACAAGGAACAGAGGTAAATAGGTGTTGATTTGTGAGGTTTTATGTTTATTTAACTACAAGTTAGGCTGTGTTCTGCAGAGTCTAAATTTTCCTCTGGTGTCCTGGTTTATGTCCTTGGCACCTTACAGATTTCCTAGAGACCTCTTATTACATAATGTGTGGTATGTGCAGCACATTCTGTTAGATTTTCTGACTACAGAGTCGGACCATTATAGCGGTAGTGATGTCTTAGCAAGTTTCCTGTTACCATTAACAGTACTGGGCAAGTTCTAAAGGAGAAAGGTTTACACGGGCTCATGGATCTGGAGGCCCAACAACCAGGGTCTGGACGTGATGCTGGCAGGGTCTTGAGGCAGGGCTGTGTGTCACTTTGAATCAATTCCACCTCTTCCAGTTCAGGTATTGGTCTCATCTCAGCTAGTGTCCTATTTCATGTATTCTATAACTGTTCACTTTCAAAGCAAGCTTATTTAAGTTATTGCTTTGTTTATGTGTACGAGGAATCGGATGCTCAAAGACAAAATTATAATTGATACTTTTAAATTTTGGTTCCTTTATTATGTATTTGAATATATCAATGAATTCAAGAATATACTCAGGAAACAAAAAGTAAAAGAATATTATCTCTGATGAGGCATTAAAGTGAAAGTAAAATCTTTTTTTTTTTTGCCTGAATTATATTCCATAAACAGGAGTAAAAGTAATGAATACTTGTTACTGAACCAATATGTTTTGTTGGGAAGGATACCATTGAAATCACTGAAGGAATTGATGAAAATGTGAATGGCATTGTTCAAAGTGTATATGCTAGGCTGCACCATTTTTGAGAAATCACAATGTCAGGAATCAGGACTTTCTGAGGGTCTGGCTGCTAAGTTTTGCTGTGATTTAGCTTTTAGCCTTCTTGTCCATTGGGTAACTCTGCTCACAACAGTAAATGTGGGAGTCTGGAGACAAAACGTTCTGAGCAGCATTCTGAAATAGCACATTATTACCATGACTTTTTATCCTAAAGGGACTAGGAAGTGAGTTATAGTTTTCCAACCTAGATAATGGTCATATCACTCACCATTGTCCTCCAAAATCTGTAGAAAAACTGAAAAAAACTATATGCGAAACAAAGGAAGATCTAGCCAAATTTATCTCTCTTAATGCTGAACAGAGAACTTCCAATGCAGGTTGAGGAAAGGTTTTTTTCCCTAATATTCCCTGACTTTATATTTCACTAAGAAACCCCATTGCATAATGAAAAGTTCATGTGAGCTGTCTAATTTGAATCATTTCCACCTTCTTTGCTTTCCTTGGCATCCACTTATCTATCCCACTGTGTCCTAAACAAGAACATTGCGGATGATACACAACGTTCATGCTTCCTGGCGCTTCTTTGTTCCTCATCTCTGTATCTGCCTGATGTTTCTCCTACACCCATACATCATTAACCACTTTCTCACAAAATACGCAGGTAGCTATGGGGTATGTTTGGTTGCTATTTCATCTTTTTAGCACAGCACCCCCTGTTCTAAGACATCCTTGTACCTGTTTCATTTCTATCCTATTTGCGGATGTTGGAGAAAGAAAAATCTACAGAGAACTTTAAAAATGTTATTTTCATGAATGCCTCCAGAATGTCAAAGATAACCTACTAACATTTGTGGTAGGATTTTGCTTGTACACATTAGCTTTGATGAGGAAGAAACATTTCTCTCTGGAACTATTTCTCAACAAATCTTTCCTACACTTAACCTCCGTTGTTCCTTAAAATTCATCCCTCAGTTGTGGAGGACACAAACTCAACACATCGGACGTCGAACAGGTTAGGAGTTACACTTCTCCAGTATCATTCTGGAGGTTGCACCGAGGTAACTGGAAGGAGGTGAGGGTTTGCTTTTGTTTCATGACACCCCTAACTATTTTGACTGGACTCCGGATTGTGGTTTGTTTAGGTAATCAGAAACTGTCATCCATTGTTTTCTGGCTGCTTATGTTGGTTACTTGAGTGATGTTAAAAGTTGAGAGCAGGGAAGATTATGTTGTCTTCATATTTAGGTTTCTTTGATGGGACAATTTTATTTTTGCAGGCAGGGCTTTATATTCCTGTTTTGTAGATACTACATACAGTATAGACTTACTTCTATACTGTTTGCTAAATTTACTTGTATTCCTTTCTTGACTTGTTTGGTGATTACGAGATGGTCTGGTGTCTTATTTCAGACAGCTGTTTGGAATGAGTGGCTTTTCGAATTTCTGGGTGCTTTGCAGCTGCGCTCTTGGGTGTGTCTGAGGCTAGGGGACAGGTTTGGACAGTTCGCCTCTACAATGGATGGTTGTTATTACTGTCATTAGATGTCAGTATGCTTCTTTTTACAACCTTAAAAATCTTTTTTCCCTTTCAACTGGAAGCTCCCAAACCCCTGAAAAAATGAGTGTTCACCTACAGGCATTCCTTCATAGACTGCATAACCCCCTCCCGGGGTTAGAAGGCAATTGGAATTCATGCTTACCTAGAAAGGGCTTTGGCTTATCCACAGGAGGGCTTTGGCCGACCTGGTGCCTGGGCAAAGCTTTTTCCTGAGACTGGCAGGACCAGTAGGGAAAAACACACAGCTGCTCGAGTCTCCTGATCATTGGTTTAATTGTTCTCTGGCAATGCTTCCCTTCTGAAATATGGCTGTTATACTGGAAATTAAGGGTAGCCTGTGCTTTTGCTAACACTCTGGAGTTGGAAATGAGAGTTTTCAGAAGAAACAGGTGCACGTGTTGGTAACTGTGGCTAGTCCGGCCCCACCCGTCTTCTGGTCCCTCTCCAGCTCGCACCCATCTGCTCTGGGGCAAGGAAACTCAGGGGATGCCTGGAGGGTGGATCAAAACCTAGGGGAATTAAAAGAGACACCTTTTTCCTCCTTGCTTTGCAGACGGGAAACTCAATGTTCAACTCCCTTACTCCTTCAGAGTGTATTTTTAAGCACTGGAAGTTGTTCGACCCTCAAACTCTGAGGAAGAGCTGTTTAATATTTTTCTGCACCTGTGCAAGGCCTGCCTCTCCGCTGGAGGCAGGATGGCATGCAGAGGGAGCACTGGTTATGGTACTGTCTTACAGCTGGAGTTGTCCTGTAAGAGAGGGAGGATGGTCAGACGTGCCTTACGCTCGGACTTTCTTTGCATTGAGAGACAATCCTGACTTGTGTTTGAGGTGTAGATGGGGCCACTGGAAAACCAGATGCCTCTGGTCCTTGGGGCACAATCTGATGCATCTACCATTACTGAGCCTGAGGTTCCCCCTCCCTTGTCCTCCATATCTTCAGGATGAGGCTTCCAAGCCAGCCATAATTGAAGCCTCTACTGGGCTATATCCACCTCTATCTGATTTTGTTAGAGCTGCTCAAGGACAATATCCTTTACAGGAGGTGGGTGGAGAATTCGGCCCTACCCATGTCCATGTGTCCTTTGATTTCAGTGACCTCAAACAGAACAAGTAGGAGCTGGGAAAGTTTTCAGACAATTTTGATAAATACATTGAAGTCTTTAAGGGACTTACTCAGACCTATGAAATAGACTGGAAAGATATAATGTGCTTAGGTCAAACATTGACTTGTATTGAGAAACAAGTGGCATTACAGGCTACTATTACATTTGGAGATGAATATCATATTGTTTACTTTAAAAGACCAGAAGAGACAGCAAAAGGAACAGCCAGTTCCTACTAGATCCCAGGGAGTCCCTGTACAAGATCTCTAATTGCTTTCATGAGTGTGAAAAGATTTTTCCTTTCTGACTGTTATTACAAGAGATCTTTGTTAATTGATGACCTATAAAAGTTCTGACTTGTCTATTTATACTTACAAACCTAAAAACTGTAAAAGGGTCGTTGCAGTTCAATTTGGCCAGTGCATCTGAGAGTGCACTCTGATTTAAAATAACTGCTTTGGGATGGTCATGGCGGCACATGCCCATGATCCCAGCATTTGGGAAGCTGAGGCAGGAGTTCGAGGGCAGTCTGGGCTACATAGTGAGTTCAAGGTCAGCCTAAACTGCATAGTGAAACCCTATCTCAAAAAAAAAACCAAATAAAATAATTGTTTTGTGTGTTTATATGTTTATCCATCTGTTTAATGTGTGCTAGTAATTGGTTAAGAAAAATATTTTTTAAGAAAAATATTTTTTGAGCTCAGTTTCTTTTTATTTTTTGGTTGTTTTTGAGATTTTCATGGAAAAACTATTTGTATAGGTTTTCAGGGTAACCAAACTTATTTAAAACATTACCAGATAAAGACTAATAGATTCAAGGCTTACATAGAAATAAAGGCCTTAAAGTTTGATAACATAAAGGTAACATATGATTTAGGTTAATACGTGCATTTCTTTTTTTTTAATATGTGCATTTCTATATGTTAACTTTTAAGTGTACATTATCCTCCAAAAGTTCTACTTAAATTGGCTTATAAACACTCAAGACATTATCTCAAAATACTTGTGGTTCATACAGCTTAACAGTAGGCTAATTTGTCTTTAAAGTTGGTAACATATTTCCATCCAGGTTCTTAGGTAACCGAGATAATATAAAAATCAGTTTTATAAACACAATGTCTATTACTGTTTGTGTACCATAACCCAAGAGGTTTTCTGTTCAAAAATAATATATATATAACTTCAAAAAGTTAACTGTTATCATGAGTCATCTAAAGTAATTGTTTTTGGCTACAGTTAAAAGCTTACTGCTGGGTGCGGTGGTACAACCTGTAATCCCAACACTCAGAGGTTCAGGCAGGAGGGCACCATGAGTCTGAGGCCAGCCCAAACTGCAAAGCAAGATCCTGTCTCAAAAAACAAAACAAAACAAAGCAAAACAAAGGTTTTCTATGCCTAAAACAATACAGTTTTCTAAAATATTGAGATGCTCTTGGTTAAATCTACAAAACTAGGTTTAAAGGAAAAGGTTCTATATTTTACTAAAAAAGTTTCTTGTGTTCTCATTGTTAGGCTTTTGCTTACTAAAAAGTGAGCTTTAAGAGTTAAAGAGTATTTGAATGTTAACCTATGAAATGTTTTCAATTATCAGTTCATGATTGGTTAAATAAACAACTATTATCTTAGTCTGTGACATAACATATATTTAGACATATTTATGTATACATCTAAAAAGCTATGCTGCGAGTCTAAACTTTCAGGTTAAGTTTATAGAGTTAAGACTACATAAGCTTAATACATACAAAATAACTAATCAGTGCTCTCTTTTATACAATATAAGTTTAGACCTTAACATATAAAATGATCAAAATTTGTCCTGACATTTAAACTTGATTTTCGTCCTGACGTTTTAACTTGATTTTCATCTATTGGCTTTTATTAAATATTTTTGATATATAAACAGGATATACTTGTATATTGGGCAGTCATTAACTCTGTTTCCTAAACATATCAGAGCCACAAAAATTGCTTAATACTTGTCAATATAGTTATACCTTATAAAACCTCTTAAGAGTCTAAAATTTAAGAGTAAAAACTAAATATGTAAAGATTTCTATATAGCTGTGATAGGTATTATTGCTAACTTCATGGTATGTTTGTGTTTCCAAAGGGTACAGGCCTTCAAATATACAAAACTGAAAAATACCATATCATACTGGTGACCTCCAGGTTAAAGTTGTTTATAGCAGTAAAACTTTTTAGGCTCAAACATCTGGCTTTCCCTTGTGTTTCAGCTACTTACAATGACATGCACATGCCAATCCAACACTGGATAGCCAGCCAGATGATGCAGACACCTTTTCGAGGCCTGTGCTTTGTGATTGTTATATATATATCATTTATGTGTTATAACACTTAAAGATGTTCAAATCCTGTGTGGTCCAGGCAATGTCACTCTAAACATTAAAAATTAGACACTAATAACCTATAAAGTACATCTATAGACAAGTACATTCTTCTTCAATGGCACTGTATTAAAAGATAACAAATTTAGGTAAAAATTTTTGTCATTTAATAGCTTTTAATTAAATAAAGAACCAATTAAAAAGTTTTTCTATACTAAGATGAAAATTTAAATGTTTCAGAAATAACAAAACCTAATGGCTCTAATATAATAATGTCATCATGATTGTTAAGCCAAAGTGTAACACTCTGAGACCAAAAGGAAAGCGGGGGGGACTTTAAAATTCAAACAGCCACTGTCAGGCTCATTATAGAAAGATTATAAGTAAGATAAAGAAGAGGATATGGAGAAAGCTGTAAGTATAGAGATACATTTTTGATGTGAGAGGATCTTGTATGATAAGGTTTTTGCCCTGCCAAAAAGAAAAGAGCTAGATGCAAAACTAGAAGGCTCAAGTATATACAAAAAGCTGCAGAGGATATGGTTTATAAAAATAAATATGTATTTTTGGTTACTTTGAGCTTTTGCTCTTGTTGGTTTGGTTGAGCCCAGGCCATTTCTTCTAAAATCTCCTTGTTGCTCAAAAGACACTAGAGGGCTGTGGCCTCAACTCTCAAACCATCACTCACTCCTCCCCAGGTCCCAGCTCTCCTCTTTGGTCTAACTGGTGCTTTTAGACAAAGACTCTAACTCTCATTTTTGAGACTGATACTAGACATGAGCTATTCTACCTAAACACCAGAAACACCTAAACTAGTGACCAAAAACAGGGCAAATCTGCCTCCTTGGGCAGTTCCGACTTGGTTTGGGCAGGCTACACGTGTGGCCTAACCTGGTTTATCTCTTTCCAAAAGTATGATTATGAGTAACTCAATGCCTATTCTGCTCCCACTGCAATATTGATATAACTGATCTTCTCCTTTGGGCATTCAACAACTGAGATTTAGAAACCTAAACTAAAAAGACAACTGGGCTAAGATGACAGCCAATATTTTGGCCCTGGCCCTCCAAGGTCAACAAAGACCCAGGATGCAAGTGGACCTTTCTACAAAATCCTATAACTTTGGTGAGTCACCCAATCTCCCAAGCAGGGAGATTGTTAAACCCCAGAAAAGAGTCAGGCAATATACAATGTGCCAAAAAGGAGGGTCACCAAAGAGAAAAATGTCTTCCATGCTTCCACAGGAAGCCACATGGTCGAACAAGACCATGACCCATCCTGGTGGCTGACACTGATAAAGAGCTGAGAGATTCTACATATGGTTCCAAAAATAATGCCTAAAGAGATTCAACTGGTCTTGATAGACAAAAAGAAGTTAATTTTAACACAAGTCTCACTTTAACTTTGTTTTAAACACACAGCAAAAAGGTATAAACAAAAGATGTATAATACAGTACTATAATAATAAAGGCTAGATATAAAAAGGGGATTCCAATCACTGACCCCTGCAGACAACTTCCAGCTACACATGTAGCTGATCACTGTTACGGTTTAATGAGGCCAAAAAGCTACAGTGAAAGTAGAAAAGCTAAACAATAGTCTTTAAATTCCTTAGGTAAAATTGTCTTTCAAGGGCTTGGGGATTTAGCTGAAGTGGTAGAGCACTAACCTAGCAAGCACAAGGCCCTGAGTTCAACCCCCCCAAAAAAATTGTCCTTCAAAACCACCAAACTTCCATCTTCTTACAGCTAAAACTAGAAAGACTTGTGACAAAAAAAAAATCAGACTTATTGATAACCTTCATCAATTGAGGGGTCTAAGAGCCAGCTGGTTACAGTTGCTATTCTAATTCCTTTAAAATAGTGTCTGCATTTGGATCTTTTCCCCTATCTACTGTAGGGCTCATGCTTTAAGTGCACATGCTTTAATCTCTTAGAAAGTTTGTTTATTTTTGCCTACAGGCTGCCAAACTCCAAGTGATCATTCAGATGGAACTGACAAATATGCCAGACTCCTTTTACCAAGATCCACTAGATCAACATTGTAAATGGAGTTCATAACTGCTAAACTAAAACATGACTTCTATCCAAGGGCCCTTAGATTACCCTCTGGAAAAAACCCCTGACTATAGTCTCCCCTATAGCAACCCTTAAGGAGTCAAAAAGCTAGACTGAAATACCACCCATTCACCCTAACCACAGTTAGAGAGGGCCCTTCAGAGGGGAAAATACTATAGACACCTAAGTTAGATAAAAATTAATATAGATCCAGAGTGAGACTGGGCTTTCAAAAAAGTCAGCAGGAAAAAAATAAAGACATCAAAATTGTAGTTGGATGTGCATCTAAAAAAGGCCAGGCCTATGTGCCTCCCTAAGAGATAAATAATAACACAATTATACGATAATTAACACCACTTGGTCCAAGAAGTCCAGCTAGGCATCAGTTGCCTAGGTGGGTGACCAGAGCATCCAGACCCATCCATTCCCAAAAATGCCTTTGTTTTTTTCAATATACCAGTGCTGTGTGACCCGCTTCCCTATTAGATCAATATTAGTTAAACATATAATCCAGTGTTAGCTAAACGGCTATACCTGTAATCCTAGGTTGATTGTAATTTGACCCCCGTTGTACCCACATAGTGATTTTGCTATATAAATTACCCCTGACAAAGGGCCTCACTAACAACCCACTTTTCAAGACCTCTCCTGTCTCTCAGGAAGTAGTTCTCAATAAATCTTCCTACTTTTAACCTCCATTGTTCCTTAAAGGGCATTCTTCAATTTTGGAGTACACAAACTCAATCTATCTGACATCTAACAGGTTAGGAATTATATTGCTCCTATATCACTGGGATTACAGGCATGCACCACCAAGCCCAGTTCAGTTTTTCTGTTTTCGACACATTTTTTTTTCTATCTTATTCAGCTGGGAGTAGTGGAAAACATATCATTTAACTAAAAATTATTCTCATGTTTTAGTTTGAATATTAAGAGTCTGGGCAAATAGATAAACAAATGAAATACAACAAAAGGGAAGAGACTGGACAGGAAAACACTCACAAAACCCCCAACTGCTATTACCCAGGACCAGTATGGTAACAGTCATCACTTGGGGGCAGATAGACAAAACAAGAATTAAGATTCCAGCACTCTGAGAGCCTGAGGCAGGAGGATTGTAAATTCTAGTCCAGTCTAAGCGAATTAGGGAAACCCTGTCTCAAAAGAAATGGGGGCAGGGGCGGGGGAATGTAGCTCAGGGAAAATGCCCTGGGTTCAGTCCCCACTACCAAAGGGAAACATACACACACACACACACACACACACACACACCCCAACCAAAACCAAAGCCTACCTAACCATGTGCCCTAATTTAGGCACTTCGGGAAGTGGCTGCCTCCGAACCAGCTGCACTCCAGCTGTTAAGACATTACTGGAGGAAAGCCCTTGCCCTTTGCTCTCTTCAGGGTCTCACCCAGGAAGGCGGGGAGCGTGAGGAGTCCATTTACATTCCCCCTCCCCACAACTGCGGAGAGACAGACATCACGCCTAAGACCCAGGAGAAGAGTAATTTCACCGCAGCACCAGATGTTCACAGACAGCTCGCAGAGGAGCCTTGGTGGAGAACACTGCGCAAGCGCGGAAAGCAGACGGCTGGGTGGGCACCGCGCACGCGCGCCCCTCCCAGCCAGCGCCTTTTTTTCCCTCTTGCTGGGCCAGGGTGGGGCCTAATTTCCCTCCTCTCACCCTGCCCCTTCCGTTGCCATGGGGACCCAGAGCCCGCCCACCCCCACCCCCACCCCGCCGGCCTGTGGCTGTGCCGCTGGCCTGGTCGCCTCCCGTGGACGTTGTGGCGGCGACAGTGGGAGACCATGGAGACCGTTTCAGGAACCAGCATTGATAGGACCGGGAAGCGGTCGGGCCTGGGCCGCTGTAAGCATTTCTTCTGGCTGGGCGTTCTCTTCGACACTGTGGGCGTGGCGGTACTGTTCACCGGCGTCTTCGCGGACCTGCTCTTCTATGACATGCTGCTGTACCTGGGTTCCATCATCATCTTTTTCAGCCTGCTCTGGTGGGTCTCTTGGTATACCGGCAACATAGAGGTGCTTCCCGAAGAGTCCTCCAAGAAGAGCTGCCGTGCGTCCGCCGCCCCCACGGTGGAAATTCTGCACCAGAGCGTCAGCCGCCGCTTCTCCTGGACCTTTGAGAGCATCTCCAACACCTTCCGGCGCCAGCAGCAGCACCTGAGGAGGACCCTGAGGAGGATGGGTATCCTGAGCATGATTGTGGCGGGCCTGGAAGACCAGAGGGAAGCCAAAGACGTAAGGGAAACCATCGAGGACAGCGACGAACCTCGACACATCCGCGAAGAGAATCTGGGCCCCAAGACTGAAAACAACAATCCAGAGGCGTTTGGCTCCCCTGAAGCTGGTGGGATGACCCCTCTGGTGCAGCCTGTGTTCCCTCCATCCCCTCTGGACCAGCCCCTGCCTTCAGCCGTCCTGACCTCAGAGAACCTGTCAGAGAACCCGTCTGTGGTCCCCTCAGTCTCTGCTCAGCCATCTCTCGCCACTTCCAGGAGCCAGCCTGCCATCCCTGTGGCCTCCGAGATCCAGCTTCCAGTTAGTCTTTCCTCGACAAGCCATCCTCCAGCTCCCACGGCCTTTCAGAGCCACCCGGTGGTGCCTGTGTCTCCTCAGAGTCCCTTCCAGGTCCACGAAGCCTCTGAAAGCCAGCCCCAGAATCTTCCTTGGGCATTTCAAACACAGCCTCCAACTGTTTGGGCGTCGGAAAGCCAGGCTATGACCCCGCAGACCCCAGTGATGCCTTTTCAGACTGTGGACCCCCAGGTCTCACAGGATGTCCAGGGCTTTCAGCCCGTGCTTCCTACTCTGCAGACCTCCCGCAGCCCCTCTTTAGTTCAGGAGATTTCTCAAAATCAGTCTTCTAGCATCGTGGAGGTTCCTAGGGTGCCAGTTGCTCAGGCTTTTGAAGCTGCACCACTATCCAGCCAAAAACTATCTCAGAAGCTCCCTGAGGCTGTAGCTTCAGCCCCTAAAACCCTGCAATCTGTCCCCTCTGACAGTACCCCAGGCTCTGGAGTGGTAAAGAGTCACTCTCTCCAGTAGAGACCAGACCCCAGCCATCTGCCTGGCTGTCCAGGCCTCTGCCAAGTAAGTGCCTTTGGAGGAAAAGTCACCTACATTAGCTTTTAAATTTTTCAGGTCTGTGTTATTGTGGCTTCCTCAACTCCTCCTGTCAAAAAAAAAAAAAAAAAAAAAAAGATTAAGTGGAAAGGAAGTAGCCTCACCCTTACAGGGATTAGCTATTCGGAATGCTGGTAGGTTTTTAAAACTCACCATGAGTGGATGAGGGCTAAGGTTTCGCATACTTTACCAGAGACAGAGAGAGGAGTAATTACATCATTTGGGGGACTATAAAGTCTGGGGTGGGCGGGAAACCTGTCTTCTGTGAGGTTTTGGGAAAGAGCCAGTTCTAAGTGGTCCAGGGACACAGCATTAAACGACCTTGACTTAGGTTGGGAAAGTTATTCTTTTCTTGATTGTCTTTATTTTATCAGGGGGGTTGTCCTTAGTTTGGGGTAGTGATCTTTAATACCTTTCTAATTCTTCAGTGGGCAAAAAGTGCACTCAGCTAGCACTTAGTAACATTCATGTTCACAAACTTGCTACAGGGGGTTTACTTTTGCTTAATGCAAGTGATACTGATTTTTTGTTTAGACAGTGATGGTTGCTTTTTGGAAATACATTTATTTAAGTAAAAATATTTTATGTGAATCAATTTAAAGGTAAGAGTTGATTGAACAAGTGAAACTTGAATGATTCTTACTGGAAAACATTTAGCTATACATATTGTCACATGACCTTTCTGCCAAACTGCAAAACCCTTTGTTACCCTGTTTCATAAATTTATGGGTAAATCTGCTGAAGATGAATTCTACTTACCTCTCCAGGTTGAAAAGATCTTGTGAAGGTCAGAACTGGTGGTCCTGCTTCTCGGTGGGTTAAGTGCTTCGTAATAGTATATATTGCTCTGCATCAATTTCCTTTCTCGAGTCCTGTTCCAAAAGTTAACTGCTCTGGGGTAGAAGGTGTGGTAGTATGGTGCGCTCCTTGTTGTTTAAGCTGTACCAACATGTTATCTAGGAAGATGTTCATCTTTGTTTCATAGTTGTTGGTTTCATTCCAATAAGGGAGAAAACTGATTAGGCGGAAGCCAAACTCATTATCTCCTTACAATTTTCTCCAGCTCTCCTTTAAGAGAATGAAAGAATTATCTTAAATTATCTTTAAGTAGAAAGAATTATCTTTTTGTAGAAGTAGAAATATGCTTTCTCTGTAGAAGTAGAAACACATATATTCTCTAGATAATCTTTAGAGGCAAAGTGTTTTGGCTATTTTGATTTTGTACAGTTTGAACACTTGGATTTTTTTGTTGTTGTTCCCAAGTTCTACTCAAGAATTTATACAAAATAATACAGATAAGTAAGTTTTTAATGTCTGGGAGTCTGGAATTGAACACTTGAATTCTAACATGAAACAATTTCGTTACTTAATGTTTTTTTCTATTTTAAAAAAACAGAGGGCCAGGGATTTAGCTCAGTGGTCAGAGTGCTTGCCTTGCAAGCATGAGGCCCTGAGTTCAATTCCCGGTACCAAAAAAAACAAAAAACAGAGAATGTTGGGGGGGCATGGCTTAATGGCTTGCCTCGCATGCTCAAGACCTTGGGTTCAATTCCCAGCACCATCAAGAAAAAAAAAAAGAAAAAAAAGGAGCAAAACACCAACAAATCCTAATTCCAGAAAGAAAGGATTTAATGTTACTATTAGAGGTCATCACCCCCCAACTCTAGTCTTTTTCATAATTTATATGATTGAAATAGTTCTCCATGCAATTCTTAGAGTCTCGAACACTTACCAAGTGCCAGGAATAATAATAACATAAAGATAAAAGGATGTGTATCTTGTCATCAGAAAGCTTTATAGGTCTCTGTTCTCTGAATTAAAGAAATAACTAAAGAGGAGAGAATTTTTGTCAAGGAAGGAGGAGTAGATTCTTTAGCAGATAAGCAAAAGAATTATCTTTTTGACAGGAAGAACCGCACGGTGCCCTTCAAATAATTCATTGATCAAGCATTTAATGAATTCTTAGCAAGTGCTAGGCATTATATTAGATACTCCCCAGTGGAGACGCAGAGCCAAATATGAAGTCCCTACATTCCTAGCACTCACTATCTACCAAGACAGACAGACACACAGTTGATGCAGAACAACTGTAACACTGTGACACACTACTTTAGATTTAGGAATACAAGTGTAGGCTGGGTAAAGGATGTTTGATTTAGATCCTAAAGTAAGTGCTCACTGGGTGAAGAAGATGGGGAAGAACATTCCATGCAAAGGGAAAAGCATCAGCAAAAAGGTACAACAGTCTATAGCAGTGATGGCGAAGCTTTTAGAGACCAAGTGCCCAAACTGCAACCCCAAACCTACTTACTTATTGCCAAGTGCCAACACTGCAATTAAACCCGAATGCTGCAATGCTGAGGCAACTTGGCTCACAGACTGACAGAGAGGGCTCTACGTGCCTTCTGTGGCACACGTGACATAGGTTCGCCACTACTGGTCTATAGCCTGTGGCTTCTTGAGAACACACCTGGGAAGGACTAGTCTGATGCTAGTCACAGGTGATTGAGACTCGGAGGTTGGAGAGGGAAAGGACCACGGAGTATCTGAGGGGGAATTTAGGGAGTTAAGTGGAGTTACATGATGAAGGATCTTTCCAGGGAATACCGTTAATCCTGTAAGCATTTGGGAAACCTTTGAAGGTTTTTAAGCAGGCTTGTGTTATGGTCATAGCTTCCAATTTTACTTGTGGCCTCTGCTGTAAAGTAATGGCAGTAGGCCAAAAATAGAGATTAATTGCTAAAGTCTCTCATTAAGTTATAAGCTGAAAATAGACTTCTTAGGTGTTAGCAACAGTTCCTAAACAAAGTGTAGGCTCCATGGGTACTCAGGTTGCAAAAACACTTTCAAGTGTTTATTTTCTAGTATGTAACTTTTTTTTTTCTATAGAGATGGTATTATATAGAATAAACACAGAACACTGTAACATATCTGTTAGTGGTAAGATAAGTGCCTATCTAAAACAGGAGTCCATTCATTTTTTTTCTGTAAGAGACATGATAGTAAATATCTTAGGTTTTGTGGATCAAAAGTGAAATTGAGGATATTGTGTGACTACTTACATAACAAAAGAGAAAACTGCCCTGATCTGCTTTATTTGCTTGGAGTAGGCTCTACAGTTTCTTTGACTCCAGTTGTATCATCTGTGGTCATTCATCGGACCAAAAGCAAGGAGAGGGGACACAGAGAGGCTGATCTGCAACAACACTGTTTCCCTCGGCCCCACTCACATCCAGAACACCCAGTCTTCTTGGCTTGGTTTGCCGGCCTAAGAAGGGGTGATTTATTGAGCCCCTGACTCCCAGACTGAGAGTACACCTTCTGGTGCCTGGCATTTCCCAACAGCAGGGTCCCCAATGTACATAATACCCAGGTCCTGGGAAGACCACTGGCCAGGGAGGAGGGCCCTGGGAGTGCTTGGCTTGGGATTTGTGTCCCATATTGGTCTTCGAGGCTCACACTGAGAGTATAACAGCACTACAAAACTTTGGGGTGGGGAGGGATGCTCTGGGTAGAAGCCCAGGATGTTGCTAAGCATCTTAACAATGCACAGCACAACTCCTACAATACAGAATTATCTGACCTAAGGTGTCAATAGTATGAGGTTGACAAACTTTGATCTACAATAATCATAAAAGAAATTGCTCTAAGTCAGACATGGTCACACATACCTACAATCCCAGCATTCCAGGAGGCTGGTGCAAGAGATCACAAATTCATGCCCAGCCCGGGCAGCTTAGTGACTTAGTGAGAACCTTTACAAAAATAAAAAGTAAGAAAGGGCTGGGAGTGTAGCTCTGCGAAGGCCCTGAGTTTGGTCCACAGTACTACCAAAAACTCAAGTAAAAAAAATCTGCATTTGATCCTCTAGTGGCTCAGTATTTCTTAGAATGGTATCTTCTCCCATAGACTATGGGAATTTTATTTATCTTTCTTTTATTCATTTTTTTATCCTCAATGTGTTTGATCTGTGAATCAACACACATGCATGAGGCAATAGTAGCTAGTAACTAGTAGATATTTATAATATACCATACATGGTACTAAATGATTTATAGGGATTTGACACAACAGAGTTGGGAGCCATTATTACCTCACTTGAAGGTCAGATTTGATATTGATATTGAGAAGTCAAGTAATTTTTCCAAAGTCACACAAATAGAGAAGCCGGAATAGATGTATAATTGAGGCATATTGTAAGGTATATAAGATAAGATTTCCTTCCAAATCATAGTGACTAACTAACAAGGCTTCTTCTCAGGCCTGCTCATTATAATTTGAGCTGTAATACTTCATATCAGTCTATAGGTGGCTTCTGCACTTAAACTGTTACTAGCAGAGAGAAAATGAGTCTCAGCAACGCCTCAATTTTCTTGCTCCATTTTAGATTAGCATATTTATAAATATCGTCTCAAATAAAATTACCTTTTCCTTTCCAGAACCTACCAGTGTTTCTACAGATTTAACTGCCAACTTTATAAAAGCACAAATACTTAGTCTTGTTTTGGAAATGTCCATCTGGAATCCTGATCGATCTCCAACCAGCAGACTCAGTAGGCTGCCTGTGCCAAGTACACCAGTTCCAGTGTTGGACAGTTTTCTAGATTCGGATAATATTTATTGCCAGAATTTTAAGCCATAATAAACTATACTGTTTCAAATGAATTTTGTTTAAGAATAAATTTATTAATAAATTTATTGTGAAAGCATTCCAGCTCTCTTAATAGAAAATGATGTCTCACACACACTGGGTGAACATGTATATGTGTAAAATTCCTTCAGAAATTCACGTGGGAAAATGAAATTCCTTGTATTCTTCATCGCACTATGAAATAGCTTTCAAAAAAGTTTAATACATTCCATGTGGTATAATATGCTACAATTTATGGTAGGTATATATAGTCACAACTTTGGAGAGTCCCATTTTCTGAAGGATTTAAAATCTGACTTTGAAAAAGAAAATCTGACTTCGTTGTACATTTTATTTTATTTTTGGCAATGCTAGCTGGGCATGGTGGCAGATGGCTATAATCCCAGCACTCAGGAGGTTGAGGCAGGAGGATCACTGAGAGTTTGAGGCCGGCTTGGTCTACATAGTGAGTTCAAAGTCAGCCTGAAGAGGGGGGAAAACCAAGATGTATCATGTACAGGTACAAAATAACCATGTTGATTATGATCATTATGTATACAATGTACCAATGCATGTTCTTGGTAAAAACAAAGTCAGCCTGAACTACATAGCAAGACTCTGTCTCAGAAAACCAAAAAATTAAATTAAATTAAATTAAAAAGTAGTTACTATTTTTTGTAATGCTGGGGATTAAATCCTGGGTCTTCAGCATGCTAAGTGCTCAACCTCTGTATATTTTAATGATAGTCAAATAAATTAATTTGAAGCTGCTTTCCTCATATGAATTGCTTATTTGAGAATATTCTAACGTAGGTATAGTTTTCTTCTGAAATGTCCAATCAATTATGGGCAAAAGTGAGGGTAATTCTCTCTCTCTTTATTTTTTTCTTCCTTTTTTTTTTGGTGCTGGGGATTGAACTCAGGGCCTTGTGCTTGGAAGGCAAGCACTCCAACCACTGAGCTAAATCCCCAGCCCTCTTTCTTTCTTTTAGATAGAATCTTGCTGTATTGCCTAGGCTGCCCTTGGGTTCTTGTGTCGATGTAATCCTCCTGCTTCAGCCGTCCTACTAGCTGAACTTTGAGGCATGTGCCATCACGCCTGGCTAAAAGTGTGTGTGTTCTTTTTAAATGGCACAACACTTTGGATGGGAACATCCAAAATTTTTAGCTGTTTTTATAAAAAAGTTAAGTCCTAGCCAAGCATAGGACCACACACCTGTAATCCCAGCCCTCTGGTGGCCAGCCAGGGTTACAAACTAGTGAGTTCCGGGCCAGCCTGACTAGGTAGATTCAACTCAAACTCAAAGACTTATGCATTGCAGATGTTTGGAGGAGGGGACACTATTGGAAGGACATTATCATAAGTGAAATAAGCATACCATTATGACACGGCTGACAGTGAAATTCAACAAGAGAGCATTATTTAGTATGTACAAGTACTTGAGTTTAAGCCCCAGCGCTGCAAAAAAGAAAAGAAAAATGCTTTATGACTGCACTGATAGGAAGCACCTAGAGTGATAAAATTCACAGAGACAAAATAGAATAATGGTTGCTAAGGGCTGCAGGGAGGGAGAAATGTGTTTCATGGGTATAGAGTTTGCAAGATGAAAAAGTTCCAGAGATAGACAGTGGTGATAGTTGCACAACAATGTGAATGTTCTTTAAGTATGCTGATTTGTATATTTAAAAACAATTAAGACGTCAAATTTTTTGTTATGTGTATTTTACCACAAAAATTGGATTAAACCAGGAATTGATAATCTGTATGACTCAAATTTCTCTTTAAGATATATGGCACCAGATAAACACAGTTGTTTTAATAACTGTAGAAGTACAGTTAGGAACTTAGAGAAAAATCAACTTTACTGTGCTGTGGAACAAAGGACATTGCAGAGAGTGTTTACATGAACGTACAGAAAACGTTACTATACAATGGCTAATCTACTGTACTAGTAAGACTGGATTTTATCTTGGGTGAACAGTGATTCTTAAAAACTCATTAGTGAACCTATAGTATGGCTAGAAGTAGAAATTGGTTACCCTGAAAATAAAAGAAAAACTGCTTTAGTCTTAATGAATATTTGAAGAGATGTTGATGTATTTTAAAAACAATAAACTTGTCTAGTTTATTTTTTCCAAATTTTACAAGGAACATTTTTATAAGATGGACAAAAGTCGGGAGTGAAAGGTATAGCTTGAGTAGAGCACATGAGGGCCTAGGTTCCATCCCCAGCACTTAAAAAAGTGGGGGGCTGGGGATGTAGCTCAGCAAGAGAGCCCTTGCCTAGCATGTACAAGACCCTGGACTGGATTTCCAGCATGGCAAAAAACCATTTTTTTAAATTAAGTATAAAAGTGAAATCTCCCCCCCCAAAAAAAGAAATCTCCCTACAGCCCTCATTCTATTCTTCAGAAAAGTTCTACTGATAGACATTAAATGTTATTAGATTTTTGTCAGTCCTTTCATTCAGATAAACATATGATGAAGCTGGGTGTAGTCCCAGCTACTCACGAAGTTGAGACAAGAGAATCACAAGTTCAAGGTCAGCTAGGACAACACAGTGTCACACTGTCTCAAAAAATATACATATATGTGTGTGTGTATTATCTTTGGCATAATTTATATCATTTGTAGATATATAAAGTGCTAACATATTCCTATGTGTCTTTACTTACTGTGCAACACCTTGCTTTTTCCATTTAACATATATTTTGGAAAGCCTAGTGGACATATCATAATTTCACCCATTTCTGTTGATGGACATTTTGGTTGTTTCTAATCCTAAGAAATGTTTTTAAGCAATTGTCTTAGTTACTTCTCTCACTGCTAAGACAAAATACCTGACACCCAAAGTTAAAGGAGAAAAGGTTTGTTTTGGCTTGTGGTTTGTAGAAGTTTCAGCCTAGAGTTGGTTGGCTCCAAGGTAGGGCAGCAGGGCAGAGGGGTATCACAGAGGAGAAACAGTTCATGGCGTGGCAGGCAGCAGGCACCAAAGTAGCAGCCTGCCTTTATACTTCATCCAGACTACTTGGCCTTTAGGTGGTGCCACCCACACCTATTGTAGGGCACCCTTAATCCCAGCATCACACACCCTAGATCTAGCCACCTCTGAAAAATCCCTCCTATGACTACATGAGGCTTTGAGGGACATCTAGGTTTGAGCCATAACAGCAAAAATAACTGTGAACCTTGGTGAACTGCTGCTAATGAATGACTACTGACTCTAAGAAGCCCCAAAGGCCAGGCAGGCCAGTCCTTCACACAGCCTGCTCCCACCTAAAAGCCAAAAGTAACAACACTTACAAGCAACCTGCCTAAGATCATTTAGTTAGTAGCAGAGGCTTTATTAAAACCTGAAAGAGGGGCTGGGGATTTAGCCCAGTGGTTAGAGTGCTTGCCTTGCAAGCATGAGGTCCTGAGTTCGATCCCCAGCACCAAAAAAAAAAAAAAAAAGTTACAAAAACCTGAAAGAACTGAGTTTATGTTCTCTTTCTACCAAATCAGTACTATCATTTTGCTGTGTTATAAATAAACTGATTTTTTTCTTGTTTTATTCATTCTTCCTTTTTTGGGGAGAAGGGTACTGGGAATCATCCCTAGCCCCACCCCCCCAAAAAGATTAAAAACCATTTAAAAATTAATTTTAGCCAAGGGTGGTGGTGCAGGCTTATAATCCCAGCACCTGGGATTAATTTGGGAGGCTGAGGCAGAGGAACCTCTCAAATTCAAGGCCAGCCTGGACTCTGAGATGGAAATAGAGAGACTCTGTCTCAAAAACCGAATCATGTTAAGGGCTCAGTGTGGTGTGCACACCTGTAATCCCAGCACTCGGAGTTGAGGCAGACGGAGTGCCACAAGTTCCAGGCCAGCTTAGGCTACATGGTGAGTTCAAGGCCAGCCTGAATTACATAGTGAGACCCTGTCAAAAAAAAAAAAAGATGACTTACACTTCTCCCATTCTTTTTTCCTGTGCTACTAAGGGTTGAATCCAGAAGATCTTTTATGTTCAAAGAGGGTCTTGTTAAATTGCCGAGGCTGACCTTGAACTTGCAATTCTCCTGTCTCGGCTTCCCATTTTGACAAATACCAAATATCAGAAATTACATCATCAAAACGAGAAAGAAAAAAATCAGCCTGGAGTGGTGGTGCATGTTCTTTATCCTGTGACATTCTTGCTCTATAATGTGCTTTAGTATTATATAACACACTTCACACACTATTTTATAAATGGGGAAATGAACCATACAACTACAGTTCTAAGGTTTTCTGTGCTTCCAGTCAGCCACAGCTACATCAGCTGTCCCACGACCGCTCTCACTTTGGCTGCATCCACCTTCCATGGCAGGGCCATCCCAGATCACTCCACCCCTCCAGAGCCATCCCTAATCCGCTCCACAAGGAGACCTTCTCCTACCCACGACTAAGAAAGTCCGGTTAGCCAACAGGATACTGCGCATGTGTGAACCCATCTTTTCTTGTATATACGTGACCTCATCTGAAACTTTAGTGGATCAGTCTTTTTGTTGTTCCCCGTTAGGTTGCAACATAAATCCTAACAAAGCCTCTTTCTTT